>PVHX01028772.1:0-17705 GCA_004024805.1 Geosciurus inauris
TAAAAAAAAAAAAAAAAAAAAAAAGCTGGGGATGTGGCTCAGTGGTCAAGTGCCCCTGAGTTCAATCCCCAGTACAAAAAAACAAAATAAAATAAAATTATCAAGTTCTAGGATTCCAGCTTGATTCCTGCATCCTAAGGTACTGGTCACACAAAAGGCAAAAGCAAAAAATGTGCATGCTGCTGGCTGGAAAGGCAAAATTCCACACACCCCACAGCGTGGCTCTTGGAGCCGTAGACCAGGCCGTTCTCCCCTTGCCTGAAGTTCTCAAGAGTCATGGTAGAACATACTAGGAGCACAGCACCCTGAGACAGGGAGATGCTGCACGGGACATTCTGCTCTCGCCCCTGCTGGAGAGGGTATCTCACAGCACTTTATCTCAGCAAGTCCCGCTGCCCTGGGGTGTAAGTGCAGGTGGGCTGCTCTGTGGGGTCCCTCAACTGCAATGCACTGTGGGACACTCTCAGCAGAGGCTCCCATCTACCCTGAGCAGCTCTTCTGCACTTTGGGGGACTGGCTCACTATGCATCCTAGGACTCTACTGTCCTCTGCTGCTTATCTGTAAATATATGAGACCACTGCTTTATAAAGAAAAAAGATCTACTTAGCTCAATTGTAGAGGAACAAGCAGGAAGCCTCACTAGTGGCCTCTGGTGAGAATGGCACATCATTGCAGGAGCACATGTGGAAGCAAAATAGTCGATTTTGAACCAAAGCAAGGAGAAGGCAGGGTCCCAGGGCTCCCTTTGAGGGCATGCCCCAATGACCTAAGGACCCCACAGACCCCACCTTCCAAGAGTCTCACCCTGGGGACCAAGCCTTTAAATATGAAACATCCAAACCATGTCAACCTGCTTCACATAAATTGTGAAGCCCAAGATGCAGCAGGCAGGTGTGTGCAAGTGGGGACGACTTCACCATCACCACTCGGGCTCCCTGCAGAGCTGCAGCGTCTAAAGATCACCTACCACAGCTGCTGGGAAAACACAATGAAGTATAATCTCATGAAGCAAAAACAGTACAAATCAAGAACACTGTTAATTCATGTACAATGTGAACACAGTATCTACCTTTTATAATGAATTATTACTTCTGGTAAATCTATTTGTCATTTATTTCCATGCAAATGGAGACCAACTTGATGTTTGAATAGCATAAGCAACAAAAAAGTTCATGTAAGCCAGGCGCAGTGGTGCTCGCCTATAATCCCAGTGGCGCAGGAAGATCTTGAGTTCAAAGCCAACCTCAGCAACAGCAAGGCGTTAAGCAACTCAGTGAGACCCTGTCTCTACATAAAATACAAAATAGGGTTGGGGATGTGGCTCAATGGTCGAGTGCCCCTGAGTTCAACCCCTGGTAACAAAAAAAAAAAAAAAAAATGACGTGTGTGAACATCACATCACTTCATACCGTTATAGAAGAGCTACTCCACCCACTCTTGCTGGCTAATCTGAACATCAGGCTAACTGTGTCACCAGACAAGGGCTTCCAGGCCAGCTCCATGGCTCTGCGCCCTCCCTCAGTACCCTTCCTGGCCACCATGTCTGTCTCCTCTTCTTGCTATCAAGCTGCACTGCCACCTTCTTAAGTCATAACCTCCCTACAGCCAAGGGTAAAAGGAATCACCTACCAACTCCTCCTTCTAACTCCCATCTTTCTCTTCAGTCTAGCATATATGGTGCAGTTAAAATCAGCCTTCTAAAATTATGACCTTGCCACAATCTTCTTTAAAAATTCAGTGGCTCCCTACTGCCAACAAGCTCCAGCTCACACTTCACGGCACAGAAATAATCTAGACCAGGGGTGTGGCCAACTTACTTCCATGAGCAAAGAACAGTTTTTACTTTAAGTTATAACAAAGAACATGCAACAGAGATTGTGTGCGGCCTGCATACTTCGATCCTTTACAGAAAAAGCTTGTGGATCCCTAACCTCGCCCAATAATTTTTAGGTCCAAAAACAGCCTGTCAAATCCTTATGGCTCAACTATACCAGCTACTTAAAATTCCCAGACTGAGCCAGACTGAGCCCAACAGTCCTGAGCCCTGGTGCAACTTTCTACTTCCCTGTGGCTCCAACCAGCCCCCGAGCCTTGCAAGGCCCCTGGCTCTTCCAGCACACCATGTGCTGTGCACATCTAGGTAGGAGGAAACCCCGAGAAACACAGGCTTAGGTTTACTTCTCTTCAGGGTTCCAGCACCTAGCACGACACCTGGCACACAACAGTATTCTGTGACTATGGAAAGAATATTTTTAAAAATGATGATTAAATATAAACCGTAGGCCTCAACATCAAGGGATGAGCCATGCCATCATAGGGAGATTGCACAAAATGACACGTGTGATGGTGTTACAGTTTAGAGGTGAGGTATTCACCAAAAGCTCATGTCAGACAATGCAAGAGGGTTTGGAGGTGAGGGGATTCGGTTATAATAGCCTTAACCCAATCAGTGAATTACTCCCCTGATAAGGATTAACTAACTGGGTGGTAAACTGTAGCGGGTAGGGTGTGGCCGGAGGTGGTGGTTCATTGGGGGTGTGGCTGTGGGGAACACACTTAGTCCTTGTCAAGCACAGCTCTCTCTGCTTCGTGGTGCCATGTCCCCAGCTGCTTTTCTCTACCACATACTTTAGCCATGATGCTCTGCTTCATGTCAGGCCTCAAGGAATACAGCTGACCATCCTTGGACTGAGACCACTGAAACCATGAGCCCCCAAATAAACTCTTCCTCCTCTAATTGTTTTTGTCATGTCTTCTGGTCACAGCAACAAAAAAGCTGACGAAAACCGATGGTTAATTTCTGTGTCATCCTGACTGGATTAAGGAATACCCAGCCATGAGGCATGGTGGGGCACACCTGTGATCCCAGCTACTCCAACAAGAAGGCAAAGGGACTTTGTGCTCTCTCTTCTGGAGCTGGGCCCCTTGCTCCCTTGCCGTAGGCACCAGGGCTGCAGGATCTTGCCCTTTTGATTCCAGGACTTGCACCACAGCCTCCAGGTCTCTCAGGCCTCTGACCTAAGACTGAGAATCACACCATCAGCTGCCTGGTCTGGGACGGTGGGACCTGAACTGAGCCATACTGCCAGGTTCCACCCGCAGGCACCCTCCCATGCCAGTTGAACTGGCCTCCGCAATCCCATGAACCACCTCTCACCTGTGTCTACAGACACCTCACTGGTTCTGTTCTAGAGATTCTCACCGATGTGGACAGCAGGGCCACCGACAACCTCAGTTTGCTTTTGAAACTAGACAGAATAGCAAAGGCAATGAAAAGACTGTGAAGCTGAGCGTCAGGAGCCCTCAGGAGCACCTGCCCACAGTGAGATTGAGTCAGACCGCACAGTGCAGGAAAGCCAGGAAGGGAGGATACTGAGACTTTCAACTGTGGGCTTGAACTGATATCATTTTAATGCTCTTCAATAGATTCCAGTAAAGACTGTAATACGGATTGTAATTAATTTCTTTTGGCTCTAGAATTGGTTTCTTAAAACAATGCTCTATGAAGAGACTGATACTCAGGACGCATGTGGCACCGATCCCCCACCACTGCCCCAGATCAGCTTGCAACTGCTGCTTATGTTGCTGCTCTCTGATGGTCTTCCAAGCTCTCTGCACTCAAAGCCAGGTGATCTAGAAATGTTGGCTGCCCATCCCCTGTCCCTTCCAATTGTTTTTAAGATCATAAAGGAAGTTCAGGGTTAGCTGGTCACCACCTGCCTCAGTCTCCAGGGCTGGCCAGGATGTCCTGAAAGCAATGGAGTCTCTAGAAGGGACCCACAAGTACACAGGTCCTCCTAGCACTGATGCCTCCTGGCACCAACATCAAACAAGGTGAATAGTATCACCACACAGGTCTTAATGTTACTAGATTCATAACTATTTTTGTTGTATTTGCTGTTTTCTATCTTCCCAATCAACATATATTTCCACACAATTACTACCATGAGAGAAAGAACCCTACTATTTTTTGATATGAGGAAAAATTTGTTTTGTTTTGTTTTTGATACTAGGAATGAAACTCAGGGGCACTTTACCATGGAGCCACATCCCCAGTCCTTTTATTTTTGAGATAGGGTCTAAGTTGCTGAGGCTATTCTTAACTCACCAGTCCTCAGCTCCTAGCCAAGCAGCAACCTGGTTTATTCTGTGAAGACACCCTGCAGCATGAGCACCAACCCAAGCAAGGACACAGAGCAAGGCCCAGCACAGTCCAGGCCAGAGCTCAGTGCTAACTGTAGCAGGGCCCACAGTTAGTATGTCCCTGCACATCCTTCCCCTATCAGGGCACCACTGCCTCTTCTGAACTACATGGGAAGAAAGAGAACTGAACAGAAAGTTATGCTAAGAAGAAAGAGAACCCTATTCTTCTTTTTCAGGTTGGAGATATAACTTCACCTCAATCCCACCTGAAACCCCACCCACATGAAAGGAACAGGAGAAGAGTGGTGCTGTGAGCCCTGGGAGAAGCTGGCCACACCAGCAAACAAATCACAGGTGCTCAACAAACATCTGTTGGGGAAAGAGTTTCCATACATTCTAGGATGTCATTGTTAGTTAAGATAAGGCCGTGTGACTAGAAGAAAGACAGGGCTCTTTGCTGGCCACTGTAATATACACTGGCAGGGGGAAATGATAAAAAATTTTAAAAGGTAGCCGGGCGTGGTGGCTCAAGCCTGTAATCCCAGCACTGTGGGAGGCTGAGACAGGAGGATCACGATTCCAAAGCCAGCCTCAGCAACGACGAGGCTGCTAAGCAACTCAGTGAGACCCTGTCTCTACATAAAACACAAAATAGGGCTGGGGATGTGGCTCAGGGGTCGAGCGTCCCCGAGTTCAATCCCCGGTACCAAAAAACAAAAAAAAATTTTTTACAGGTGTTGCTCATAAAACTGCAGCCATCCCCTTCCTCATGAAATTTCCCTAACTGCATCAGCCTTTGACTTGCTGAAACAAGGGCACCACCATGTGGCTACAAGAGTAAGTGCAGGCTACACACAAAACCACACAGGGATGGAAGCTAATGAACTTGCAATCAGAAAGGTTCTTATTCCTGCTGGTACTGGATGGTTTTCAAAACTGCTTTCCACAATGTTGCTCTGTATAAGGATTAAGATGGCATGGGAAACATGCACCTCTGGCTGAATTTCATTCAAAATCTCATGGTAATTTAAAAAAATAAAATAAAATGAGCATGATGCTAAAGTTGGTAAAACCAGAGGGGCTGGGTATTTGGAAGCTTGTAACACAAAAAAGTCCAATTTACTCCTGATCAGAACATCAGCTCTCTGGGCAGTAGGCATCTTGCTAGTTCAGTTTGCTACCGTGCCACCAGTGCTTCCGCTCATGACAAAGCAGCAGTTAGGGGCTGGGGTTGTGGCTCAGTGGCACAGCGCTCATCTAGCATGTGCGAGGCACTGGGTTCGATTCTCAGCACCACATATAAATAAATAAAGGTCCACTGACAACTAAAACACATTAAAAAAAAAAACCCAGCAGGCAGGCTTTCCAGGCTCAGGGTCATGCACACCCCATGTGCTGATCCGTAGTTCTGCTCACACGCTCACGGCTTTGACAGTCACTGTCTCAGAATGGCACCTCGTTAGTTCTGCCACTTTAAAACTGAGAGCAGCCAGGCATGGTGGTGCACGCATGTCATCCCAGCAGCTCAGGAGGCTGAGGCAGGAGGATAGTGAGTTCAAAGCCAGCCTCAGCAAAAGTGAGGCACTAAGCAGCTCAGTGAGACCCTGTTTCTAAATAAAATACAAAAATAGGGCTGGGATGTGGCTCAGTGATTGAGTGCCCAAGTTCAATGTCCGGCAACCACCACCACCACCACCCCCCCAAAAAAACATTTTTAAATAGCTGTCATTTCCACTAAAAAATAACAACAACAAAAATAAACTCACTACATGTTAACAAAAATATTTCTATGAAAAGTAACTATTCAAGCCAGGCACGGTGGCACAAGCCTGTAATCCCAGCACTTAGGGAGGCTGAGGCAGGAGAATCGCAAGTTCAAAGCCAGCCTCAGCAATGGCGAGGTGCTAAGCAACTCAGTGAGACCCTGTCTCTACATTAAAAAAACACAAAACAGGGCTGGGAATGTGGCTCAGTGGTCGAGTGCCACTGGGTTCAATCTCCAGTACCAAAAAATAAATAAAAAACAGAAAAGTCACTATTCTTCAAAACAAAAAACAGGTAAAAGGCTAGGGATATAGCTCAGTGGTAAACACTTGCCAGCGTGGCAAACAGGTCAGAGCGGTACTATTTTACATACGCCCTGCCTCACATCTCCTGCACTGGGTCTGTGGCAGGATCACACATGACATGCAGCCTGCAGAGTGCTCTGCACTCATGGCAGACGGGGGTCTGTGCTGGTACGCAGGTGACTCTAGCCTGCTACAGTGGGTACTGTTGGAGCTCTGCAGAGGAGGACGGGTGGGCCACTGCTGTTAGGGGATGGAGGAGCCCCACAGTCTGCACAGCCACATGTGGGAGGGTTAAGGCCTGGGCTGGTAGTGCTACATGGCTAGTGTCCTAATTTGTATGATGTAGCTCTGGGGTAGTTTGTTTTGGTGGAGCATCATCTAAGTTCAGGGTCATCTCCCCTTAAGGTTGTTACTACTTATTGTTTAAAGCAATGTGCATTAATCGTATGAATTGAATTACAAGTAAATGGCATTTTCTATTAATCTTTCCTACCATAAAACTACAAAAATTTTATGTTTCAAAAAATACACCAGAATCACTAACAATCCCACAAGTCAGAAAAATAAATTTTAGTACATTTCTTTCTGCTTTTTCCTTAAATGTAATTAGATATTTTTAAATCCTGAGCCCATTTATAAAGTATAACAGTGCCAACTAAACAACATATACAACAGCACTTAGTAACTATAGACAAGAAGCCCTCACTGACCCACAACTCCCACACAGCACACTGGCCATGGCCACCCTGCTACCCTCAAGGACACGCATAGCACTGCCCAAAAGAGGTCAGGTCAGCAGGAAAGGAGCTGCCAGCAGAGGCTGCAGCGTCCACTGCAGCCAGCACCACCAATAGCAGGAAACTCTAGGAGACAGGAAATTGAGAAGGCCCTGTCACACCCCAAAACCATCCTCCCTCAGAGGAAGCAAAGCAGAGACCAGACCCTGCTCAAGCCATGAAGGTAAGCACAAGGGAGGAAGGACAGGTGTCAAGAGTAACCAGAGGACTTACCAATCTGGGGGGCTTCTGTGCTGCAAACCAGCCTCCAAGGGCAGGTGACCAGGCAGGCCATCAGGAGAGGCAGGCTCGGGTGGGACAGTGGGATGAGGTCAAGGCAGAAGCAACTGGAAGGGAAGCAAAGGGTTCTCCTGGGGAAAGGCCACAAGGTGTAGGGAGACAGGCAGGAAGACCATGAAGTTTAGTGGTTGCCAAAGACCCCTGTGGAGGGAAGGGGACATGAGCACACAGGTGAACAAAGGAAACGAGGCAGAGGGAGGCTGAGCTATTAGTATTCACCAGCACTGGGTGGAAATACCAGCAAGGACAAGGACCAAGCAAGAACACTATGGGGTCAGGGAAAAAGAGGGAGGGACAGCACTAGGAAAGGGGGCTGGATCTGCCCAGAAGAGCCCTCCAACAACCTAGAAGGGACATCCTTAACCAGGAGGCTGTACTGGTGTTAGGGCTGGCTCCAGGGCTAAGAACTTAAGGCAGAATGGGAAAGGGTGAACACACAGGAAACACACAAATCTCTGAGTTTGGTGCAAAGAAATGGGTGGAACTAGTGAGTAGGATAGAAAGAGTTAGCGGGGCTCGGGGTAGAAAGGAGGCCAGCGCCTAGCATGCTGATGGCAGTGCTCTAAAGAGCAAAAACAGTGAAGGAGTCGGGCAGGGGAAGGATGCGGGGGACAAAGGACCAGATGACAGCCATAGCAGGAGCTGAGGACTTTCACATAAGCCAACAACAACAAAATAGATAAACTCAACCTCTATCAAAACTAAAAACTTTTGTGCCTTAAAGAGTACTACCAAGAGCTGGGTGCAGTGGCCCATGCCCGCAACCTCAGCATTTGGGAGGCTAAGGCAGAAAGATCCCAAGTTTGAAGCCAGTCTGGACAACTTACTGAAACCTTGTCTCAAAGTAAAAAGTAAAAAGAGCTTGGGATGTGGCTCAGTGGTTAAGTGTCCTTGGGTCAATCCCCAGTAACCCCCCCCCCAAAAAAAGAAAGAAGAAAACGTAAGTGTATACAAATGTTTATAGCAGCATTATTCATAACAGAAAAAAAATAAAATAAAAAGGAATCAACCTGAGTGTCCATGACAGAATGGACAGTAATGTGGTCTATCCAAACCAAGGAGTATTTATTAATCAGTCACAAAAGGAAGGAGAAAGCAGCAATAAACTATAATGTGCGCAAACCCTGAACCCTGAAAACAGTAAGCTCAGGCTCAGAAAAAACACCAGTCACAGACGACCACAGATCACACTACTGCAACTGCATGAAAGGTCAAGGAAGAAAAGGAAGGGGACTTTCCTCTACAGTCTCCTAGGTGTGAACACCCAGCACTGAAAGCCACCAGCACTCCCATTCTTCCTCTGGTTTCCCTTCACCTACCTGTCTTCCCAATGGTCCTGCCTCTTTCCCAAGGTAGAAAAAAAACAGCATTCTGCAAAAGGTGTATGAAGCAGTCAGGAGCTCTCATTTGCAACATTCTCTCACTTTTCTTAAGAGAAAAAGTGTGTAAAATGGTGTAGCCCTCCAAGAGGTCCTATTGTGGTACTTCTAAAAAGTGATCCACCCGGAAGGTGGGACTAATTGGAACAAGCTCTTTTCTGTATTCTATAAAACTAATCAAGCTGCATACACTTTAAATAAGACAAATTCCCATCAGATTTCAGATGCTGAAAAGCCCAGACCATTATACAGCCACACCCCTTGTTTGCCCTATTTCTCTTAAGATGCAATGCTTTGACTGAAAATATTTTTAATTTCAGAAACTCACCAAAACTTTTACTTCACTTGAAACTTCTTCTTACGTTGTATCTTTCCCATAATGCCATAATCCACAGAAGATTCCATAGTGTTTTAAGCAAAAGATAAAAATATGCAACACTAAAATTTTCTATCACCCCTCCATCTCTAAAATTATCTAAGCCAGGTATGGTGGCGCACACCTGTAATTCCAGCGGTTTGGGAGGCTGAGACAGAAGGACTGGGAGTGCAAAGCCAGTCAGCAATTAAGTGAGGCGCTAAGCAATTGATTGAACTTAGCGAGACCCTATTTCTAAATAAAATATAAAAAGGGCTAGAGATGTGACTCAGTGGCTAAGCGCCCCTGGATTCAATCCCTGGTACCAAACAATAAAATAAAACTATCTTAAAACGGAAAGTAAATATCTATCTGAGCTGCACCCTGCCTGATCCGCTTCCCCATGTGCCCAACCTCTACCTGTGGCTAGGGCTGCACTCCTGCACCTGCCAGTAGTGCCCTTCAAGCCCAGTCCCCAAAGGGACCCCCGTGGAGTACAGGAAGAGGAGAGCCAGAACCAACAAGCTGCACAGAGCATGACTTCAGCAGGGTCTAGGGACCTAGCTCCTCCAAAATACAATATTCTTGACTGAGAAAAGATCAAAACATGCAACCCCTTAAGGGTTGAGCTGCTAACATTAACCACCATTAAAATTTATGTCACAGGTGTTAAGTCCTGGCATCTGCATGTTTGCACCTCTCAGAACCACGACCCAGAACAGCGCCATTCTCCAGTGCACAGCATCCCCAGGCCTCAGCACTGCAGAGGACACGTAAGCAGCAGTGCTGCCTGGGCCACTCACCAGTGGCCTCCACCCAGTTCCGTTCTAAGGGCAGGCACGAGGGAACGGTCCCTATGGTTCCATTTCCTCATTACACTGTGTGCTGTGTGTTGAGCTGAGTTCCCTCAGATCTGAGAAAGTGGCCTGCCCTCCCCCACCCTTTTGTTCCAAGAACACGTTCCAGAACAGGCACACTACAAACCCATCTGTCCAACCCATCACTCACAATAAAGAAAGAAAGAAAGAAGTAAATAAAAACATAAAGGCACAGCCCCCGCTGGGTCCTTCCGCAAGACGCACCCAGCACTTGTCCCTACACTGCCTTGTTTTTCTATGGAATTGGTTAGAAAACCCAACTGAATGCTCTGCTGCCTTTGGTTTCTGCCTCTCACCACATCCTCCTTTCTCTGTCACTACAAGGAAAATGGAGTCTGCCCATCAATAAACCAGATGAGATCACACACAACCTGAACACACGAACTGAATGGTCTCAGGGACACTGTCCCCAAGTCTCCTGTGAGTAGTCAATGTCATTCCCACACCCAGACAGACAGATCTCCCCACTCTGCAGCTTGCCCAGAAGGGAGCCACTGCAGAGCACCAGTCAGGCACACAGCACAGGCCTCTTGTCCCCAGAGCCCAGGATACCTGGCTCTCGCACATCCTGCACCCTCACCCCTCCCAGCCTCACCCCTCCCACCACTGAGGCTGCCACAGAGAGAGAGAGGAGGAAGAAAAAACAAGACAATATTGTCAGCCAGCCAAAAGGTCAAAGTACTCTTTATAAACATTGAACAAGAGGAAAATCACTAGTTTGTCATCAGCATAAGTGACAAAGTTATGAGCTTCTTCCTGCCACAGAGCAAATACGGAACTGGCCTCATTATCTTTCAAACCTCCCAACTTACTTCCAAGAAAGAGCACATCAGGTGGCTAGAAATTAAAATAGGGCAATTCGGGCAGGGAGGAAACTAGAAGATGACCCCCCAAAACACAGCAAGCACCCCTGCTCTACCAGCCCTGCCCCCAGCCTGGCAGCACCTGTGTAAAGGGGGAGCCAAATGAAAGAAGCCAGCTGTGACGCCGTGCTTCTTGCAGGCACCTCTACCTACTTCCTGCTTCCTGTCTTGGACCAAGTATTTACTGTGGCCAACTGCAGAGAAATCACAGCAGCTTAACTGCAGCTCCCTCTGAAGCTCCATCGCACTGGGCATGCTCACCAGCCCTGCCAGAACGGCAGCCATTGCCTGAGACGGAGGCTGCACCAGGCAGCAGGCAGCAAAGTCTCCAGAGCCACATGTGACCAGAGTTTTCTCAAAAAGATACCATCTGCTTAGATGTTTTCATCCTAAAAATGGAGAAGGGTCTCTCCACAGAAACTACTAAAAAAGCTCACCAAACAAAACAAGCACTCCTCTTAAGAGTCTCTAAGGGTTAGCTTTTTTAAAAAAGCACCACCAACAACAAAGAAAAACCTAGAGTACTCTGGAGACAAGTCTAGGGGAACAGGAAATAACTTCCAGTGCTGCCACAGGAACTCACCTTCAAAGTGACATCAACCGCTCAGCAGCCCACACCGCAAGCACAGTGGACATGTCCATGAGCTACTGCCCAATGCCAACAAGGCCTTTCCCCCAGGAGAAGCTCCAGGAAGCACCGCAGGAAGCAACCTGGACAGTGGCCTCCTCATACTCAGGCTTCTCCCACATATCCCACCAGCCCCAGACCCAAACTTTCCCTGAGAGGAGGCCCTTTTATAGTAATCCAGATCAAGGTAGTTCTTAACCCAAAATAATAAATTGCTGAAGATCTTAAAATAAAAAAATAAAAAAGAGGCAGCAGGGCTGGGGTCATGGCTCAGTGGTGGAGCACTTGCCTAGCACATGTCACCCTGGGTTCGATTCTCAGCACCAAATAAAAATAAATAAAATAATGGTATTGTGTCCATCTACAAACTTAAAAAAATTTTTTTAAAAAGGAGGTAGCAATATTTTGAATATTATAACTGGGTTTTGTGCAACCTGTAAAATTACAAGGTGTCCCCTAAAAGCTGCTGTGCTGATGCAGGAATGTTCAGAGGTGAAACAGCTCTTACCTCATCAGCCTCTCCTAGTGTGAGCGGACTGACCGGGTGGGGTCTGGGCCGGTGGGGCGTGGCTGGAGGTGAGCACTGGGGGCTTGTCCTGGAAGGATGCATCCTCCCTGCAGACCCTGGCCCCTCCCCACCCACCCCTACTTCCTGGCTGCCACCAGCTGAACAGCTTTCCTTCACCACACCCTTCCACCAAGAGGTGCTGCCTCACCTTGGCCCAGCAGTGGAGTCAGCCAACTATGGACTGAGACCTCTGAAACATGAGCCAAAATAAACTTTTCCTCCTCTAAGCTGGTCTTGTCGGCTATTTTGGTCACTTTTGGTCACAGCGTTCAAAAGCTGACTAACACACTAACCTTTGTATGCAAATGCTGTTCTGTAACACATACCCACTTTCTCTGTGGTGTACCACTGCTGCAGACTGTGCAAGAGCGGCACATAGAAGGTCTAGAAGAGAAGGGCCACTCAGCAGTGCCTAATCCAATCCTAACTCAACCTGTGGACCTGGGCCAGGCTGGACCCCAAGACAGTCAAGGAAACAGACTAACCTATCAGAAAAATGAGTGACATGTGATTTCTCCTTAACATCAGACTAAAAGTTCAGGTGCAGAAAACATTGTAAAAGATCCATCTAAAGGTGACAGGTCACTTACACACTTACCTGCAGACCACAGAAAACAATACCCACTGCCTCACCTTTAGCTCCCCAAATAAAACGCACAAAAGGACAGAAAAGGCAAACTGAAGGAAAATAAACATACGACTAATAAAAATAAATGCAAGATGCCAGGGACAATGGCACACACCTGTGATCCCAGGGGCTCAGGAGGCTGAGACAGGAGGATCGCAAGTTCAAAGCCAGCCTCAGCAATGGCAAGGCGCTAAGCAACTCAGTGAGATCCTGTCTCTACATAAAACACAAAATAGGGCTGAGGATGTGGCTCAGTGGTTGAGTGCCCCTGAGTTCAATCCCCATACCAAAAAAAAGAAAGAAAGAAATGCAAGGGCCCTGTGGCAATGACTCCGATGAACTAGGAAGTCGGTGTGGAAGCAGCAGTTGCTGTGTCCGGGCTGTGGCATTTGGAGACGGTGCAGCAGATGAGCAATGAAGGAAGCTTTGAAAACGTAGAACTGGGAGTCAGTAAAAAAGAAGAAAAGTCCCAAGGAGAGGCGTCCACTTTGTTAGTGGTGAAACAATGGAATGTACTGCAGATGAAGATGAAGTTGATGGACTAGAAAAGATATTTTGCCTAGTACTGATGTGACACAACTTACCTCGGCCCCCCTTAGGGTTCTACATGCTTGGGGCTGCCACAGCAACCCTTTCAGTGTGATTTTCTTGGAGAGAAGACTGCATCTGTTTTGGGTATCAGAACCCCAAAATACCAATATGCCATTGATGAGTATTACTGGATAAAGGAGGAGAAAGGAGAAGAAAACAGGATGTCTGAAGAAGCAGAAAGACAGTATCAACAGAATAAGCTCCTAGATGATTCCACTGTTCAGATAGACCAACTGGAAACAGTGGTGTCCAATTCATTTGTGAATCCTAAGTTTGAAATGAAGAAGACTGTGAAGTAATTATGGAAAGCAAACAAAATTCAGTCTCGTCCCACAAAAGAATAAAATGACTATCAAACTTGAACTCCTAAAACTTTCTTTTTTTAATACCAGGAACGTTTGCATTCTCTATGTAGTGAGACTTAAAACAATTATTTATATTTTAAATTATTAAGTTATCTGGAAATAAGAAATGTTTCTTCACTGTTAGGCTCTAACTAGCAAAAGTCAGATTTGAAATTGTATGTTTGCACTGTGCTTTTGCTATTGTTTTAGTGCTTCGTTTTTTTCTTTTTGCAGTGCTGGGCACTGAACCCAAGGCCTTGTGTCTGCTAAGCAAGCAGTCTACCACTGAACTACATCCTCAGTACAGTGCTTTGATTTTAAAATGGTCTTTTTAAAAAGTCTAAAGTCCTAATCAATTAAAAAGAGCTAATTTTCTGTTGTTTGTGCATTTGTTTTAAAAAAAAAGGCAAATTGTTGATTAAGGGTAACTGCAGCTGATAATCCTACAATCTCAGATTAAAATGAGGATTGAGACTCTCTCCAGATTTTCTCATGTTATTTCTTGCATTTTACACTTTGCACTTAATATATTTAACCATTAATTTCACACTAAGCATGTAATAAAAGCACTTTTATTACACTTTTATTACCTTTTATTACACTAAGCTGTGTAATAAAAGGAACAAGATGGAAGCTTCATGAGAATAACTTTTATGGAAAAGTATCTGAATTTAGCAAACCAAATATTAATGGGTGCCGGGAATTGAACTCAGAGCACGCTGGGCAATTACTCTACCTCTGAGCTATATCCCCAGCCCTAAATTTAGTTTTTCCTTTTTTCTTTTGTTTAATGAAAGTAAGCAGTTATTCAAATTAAATAACTAGCTCTGTTCATAATGTTAACACTAAAGAATAAATTTATTAATATATTTATATTCAAATGGTAACACGTAGTGATCATCCACATAACATCCTGGTTACGTCACTCATTCAGCCTCTAATGCCTCCTACAGCGAAGCAGTTGGGTGGGAACTGGTGTACAGAACAGGCTGAAGCCATTAGATGTTGTTCAAGGTCCATGGTAACACAATGAAATTAGTTACTTGTCTCATTCACCATTTTGAAGTAGCAACCTTGTTGGTTATTTCTTTTACCTCCTGTGTTATTTGCAAACTTTACAAAGTTATATAACATGAAGCTAATTTTTAAAATATTTCTGTGGCAGAACCCCATGAGATGTCTGTATGACTTTGACTTACAACCAAATGTGGATAAAGATGAATACATGGAGTGTTTTGGAAATGTTAACCTTAAAAATTTTTCTTTTTCAAGCTAGATGAGTTGATACACACCTGTAATCCCAGTGATTTGGTAGGCTGAGGCAGGAGGATTGCAAGTTCAAGGCCAGCTTCAGCAACTTAGCAAGCTGCTATCTCAAAAAATGAAAAGGACTGACGATGCAACTCAGTGGTAAAACTCCTCAGTACCAAAAAAAGTTTTTTTCACAAACTTAAAAGGGGCTTTTTTAAAAATCAATCGTTATATTAACAGCTTTCTAAACAGCATTAAGCTTTTAATCTTAAATTTATCTGATATAGTTTAAAAAAAACTCAAAATGTGTAGAAATCTATCACAAAATGTCACAGAAATTTATCTATTGTCACTGTGCATGAATTGAGTTCTTCAACTAAAAACTAAAAAATTTCATTTGAAAGATCAAATGAAAGCTGAAGTTCTTTAAGTTCTTCAACTAAAATTTGAAGAATTTAGAAAGGATAAATTCTTACAAATCTTTAGCTATGTAGATTCATGGTATGGTGGTTCATACTACGCAATGGTAGTAACTACTCATGGGTGTGAACTATTTTGTTTAAGGGATTCTCATCAGTGTGTAATGTCACCATAAATTATAGTTTATTAACAGCTCTAAAATATGCTAAAGTGACCTCTTCCAATTTGTTTTAAACTAAGATACTATTTCTAATTCAGATATTTGTTTATTAAGTGAAGGCAGGTGGTGTCTAAACATGATCTTCTGAATCTTCTCCTTACAGGTACTAATATCTAAAAAAGTTTACTTAGAGCTGGGCACAGTGGCACACGCCCTTAATTCCAGCACTTTGGGAGGCTGAGACAGGAGAATCTTGAGTTCAAAGCCAGCCTCAGCAATGGTGAGACACTAAAGTAAGCAACTCAATGAGACCCTGTCTCTATATAAAACACAAAATTAGGGCTGAGGATGTGGCTCAGTGCTCGAGTGCCCCTGAGTTCAATCTTTAGTATCAAAAAAAAAAGTTTAGCCGGGCGCGGTGGCACAAGCCTGTAATCCCAGCACTTAGGGAGGCTGAGACAGGAGAATCGCAAGTTCAAAGCCAGCCTCAGCAACAGCGAGGCGCTAAGCAACTCAGTGAGACCCTGTCTCTACATAAAACACAAAATAGGGCTGGGGGTGTGGCTCAGTGGTTAAGTACCCCTGAGTTCAATCTCCAGTACCAAAAAAAAAAAAAATTTACTTAGTAATAGGTGTGGGACCCGAAAATAATGTAGTCTGAGAAAAAGTAGCCATGCACTGATCCGCTTCCACCTCCCCCAACAAATGCCTCACTCATGCTAATTACACTGGTATCTCCCACCTCCCCCAAAGGTCTTCCTGATGCTAATTACATTGACAGCTTCCGCCTCCGCCAACAAGCATCTTCCTGATGCTAATCCCAGGAAGAAAGGAGCGTATCACCACACTGAGGGGATAATTTTCCGCAAGAACACAGGACCCTTGACCCAAGAGCGGAACTTCCTGACTCTCATTGATTGGTAAAAACAAGCCCCAAATTCCTTAAGTGCCCGAGAGTACTGGAACATTTTTCTCTAGACCACTTCCCAAAATAGCCTATAAAAACCCAGTCCCTTTCTTTGTTTGCTGGTTCATTTTCCACTGGGAAAGTGGGTCCATCCCCGTAGATGTAGTCCTGTTCTGAATAAAGCCTGAAATGACTTGTGAAGTTTGCTGCCATCCTGGTCTTTTACGCTAACACTTAGAAACTTTTCTGACTGTAGAAGGAAGATAGTGACTTATGAAGGGTTTATATTTCTTGAATTTTACTTTCACTACACACCCCAAAGTGGCCAGTTTGTAATGTTCAGTTATTCACTGTGCCTTACATTTTTATACATTTTTGTTTATGCAAACTATAAAATTTCCCATAAAGGCAAAAAATAAAAGCAACTAAAAACTATATTTAAAGCAACAAATATATCATTTTCTGCCTATCAAATTGGTAAAAAATTTTAAAGTCTGTTAATATAAAGAGTATAAACCAGCAATTCTCAATTCTCATTTTGCGGGGGCAGTGCTGGGGATTGAACTCAAGGCCTCACACGTGCTAGGCAAGTGCTTTACCACTGAGCCATATGCCCAGCCCCTCATATATATATACACACACACACATATATATACACATTTATTTATATATATATATATATATATATATATTATATAATTTGGTTTGGTACTAGGATTGAACTCAGAGGTACTCAATCACTGAGCCACATCCCCAGCTATATTTTGTCTTTTTTTTTTTTTATTGTAGATGAGCACAATATCTTTATTTTATTTATTTTTATGTGGTGCTGAGGATCGAACCCAGGGCCTCACACATGCGAGGCAAGCGCTCTACCACTGAGCTACAATCCCAGCCCCTATTTTGTCTTTTATTTAAAGACAAGGCCTCACTGAGTTGCTTAGTGCCTTGCCCTTGCTGAGGCTGGCCTTGAACTCGCAATTCTCCTATCTCAGCCTCCCAAAGTACTGGGATTACAGGCGTGCGCCACTGTGCCCGGCCCTCATATATATATATTTTTTTTTTTTAATTTTTTTTAGTTGTTGATTGGCCTTTATTCATTCATTTATTTATATGCGGTGCTGCGGATCGAACCCAGTGCCTCCCACATGTGAGGCAAGCGCTCTACCACTGAGCCACAATCCCAGTCCCCTCATATATTCTTTTTTTTTTTTTTTTTTTGGTACCGGGGATTGAACTCAGGGGCACTCGACTACTGAGCCACATTCCCAGCCCTATTTTGTGTTTTATGTGGAGACAGGGTCTCACTGAGTTGCTTAGCGCCTCACCATTGCTGAGGCTGGCTTTGAACTCGCGATTCTCCTGTCTCAGCCTCCCTAAGTGCTGGGATTACAAGCATGAGCCACCGCGCCCGGCTCCTCATATATTCTTTTTTTTTTTTTTT
>PVHX01028773.1:0-17706 GCA_004024805.1 Geosciurus inauris
CGCTTGTAATCCCAGCACTTAGGGAGGCTGAGACAGGAGGATCGCGAGTTCAAAGCCAGCCTCAGCAATGGCGAGGCACTAAGCAACTCAGTGAGACCCTGTCTCTACATAAAACACAAAATAGGGCTGGGGATGTGGCTCAGTGGTCGAGTGCCCCTGAGTTCAGTCCCTGGTGCCAAAAAAAAAAAAAAAAAAAATGAAGTAAAAGGACATATGACAGAATTCTAAATCTATAAATTTTAGGTTAGGAACTAGGCCTTTCCAAGCATGACAAACTCAAGAACTTGTAAAAAGCAGTTATATTTGACCCTTAAATTTTTTTGAAATACTGCTTGTTGAACAATACGGAAGCAAAAGCAGAACACAAAATACAAAAGAAAAAAATTATAACCAATACAAACAGGCAAGGATTAATACTCTTAATACATACAAAAGGCTTATCAACTAGCAAAAAAAAAAAAAAAAAAAAACAACCAAAATCCAATAGAAAAACAGAAAAAAGACAATTTACATAAGAAATAGTTTAAAAAAATTTTTTTGTAATTGTAGATGGACAGTATGCCTTTATTTAATGTGTTTATTTTTATGTGGTGCTAAGGATCGAACCCAATGCCCTACACAAGCTAGGCAAGTGCTCTGCCACGGAGCTACAGCCCCAGCCCCAAGAAATAGTTTTTGAATATTGTAAAGCACATCTCAACCTCACTCACAGAGGAAATGCCAACAAAAATACGGCACATGGCACACGCATGTTATCCCAGCTATTCATCAGACTGAGGCAGGAGAATGGCAAGTTTGAGGCCAGAATTAGCAATTTACTGAGATCCTATCTCAAAATAAAAAGTATAAAGATCCAGGCGTGGTGGCACACGTCTGTGATCCCAGCAGCTCAGGAGGCTGAGACAGGAGAATTGTGAGTTCAAAGCCAGTCTCAGCAACGGCAAGGTGCTATGCGACTCAGTGAGACCCTCTCTCTAAATAAAATACAAAATAGGGCTGGGGATGTGGCTCAGTGGTCGAGTATCTGAGTTCAGTCCCTGGTACAAAAAAAAGTATAAAGAGCCGAAGATGTGGCTCAGTGGTAGATTGCCCCTGGGTTCAATCCCCACTACTAGGGGGAAAAGAGTTTATTTCTACATATCAGATTAGAAAAATCTGGATGTTTGGTTATATACCAAGTTGGCCAGCATCTGGGAAAATAAGGACTCTGCTATATTGTTGGTAGAAAGCATAATCTGGCACTACTTTAAAAACTTTAAATGTGCATACCCTATGATCCAGCAATTCCACATTTTAGGCATCTGTCCTAAAAAAACACTTGCAAATTTATACAAACATGCTTGGGATGTTCACTGCAGCATTGTTTTTAAGAGTGAAAACTTAGAAACCATTTAAATGCTCCCAAATGGGAGAACTTGTAAATAAATTATGGTATTGCATAAGACTGAATATTATACATTGGTAAAAAGAAACAAAATACTGAATTCTGTTTGCCTTTGTATCACTGTGGCCAGATCTTGAGAAAAACTTATTTTTTTGTGTGTGGTACTGGATAGAGAACTCTACCACTGAGCAATATCCCCAGCCTTTTAAAAAAATTTTATTTTGAGGCAGGGCCTCACTAAATTGCCCAGGCTGGCCTTGAACTTGTGATCCTCCTCCTTCAGCCTCCTGAATAGTTGGGATTATAGATGTGCACCACTGTGTCTGGCTCAAAAAAAAATCCAAAAACTTTTGAGTAGGAGAAAAAGAAGATACAAAATGATACATGGAACAATATCAGGGAAATGATGCTAAAGTGTAATTGGAAAAATATTTACATTTTATGAAACTATATGTGTTAAATACTATTACATATTTCCTATGACTACAGGTCTTAAAAGAATAGTCAACCTAATTATAGTGCCTACCACTGGATGAAGGAAACAAGATCAGAAGGATGGTAGATTCTTTATTATGAACTTTTTAGTTTGGGAAAATTGTGGATTTACAGAAAAGTTGCAAAGATAGTGCAGAGTTCCCATTTGCCTTTCACCCAGCTTTCTCTAATGTTAACATCTTATATATCCTTGGTGTATTTGTCAATATTGGTATAGTAGTATTAAACTAAGAACTTTATTTGGATTCCATCTTTTTTTAAAAAATACCCATTTTTCTGCTTTAGAATCCAATTCAGGATCTCATACTCGGAAAATTATAATTTTAATGTAAAAATAAAAATTTTGAAAGTCAGGAGATATTTAGCATAAATAACAACCAAGTTGCCATCAAACATTCTTATCACAAAAAGTGCTATTTCTTTCTACTGAATTAGTGACCACATTTTAAAATAGGATATTGGTGGTTTATTGGATATATATGCAATATATATCCAAAGTATATTATATACATCCAGTAACATATAATAAAAGTATGTTAAAGACCCTTCTGTTGGATGTGAGGAAATATATTCAAACTGTTAGTTGGAATATAAATTATTACAATTTTATGAAAATTATTTGATAGTATTTTCCAAATTTTAAATGTAAATATCCTTGTAGCAATTACACTTCTTTTTTTTTTTTTTTTTTTTTTAAATATTTTTTTAGCTGTAGATGGACACAATGTCTTTATTTTATTGCTTTGTATGTGGTGCTGAGGATCGAACCCAGGGCCTCACGCATGCGAGGCAAGTGCTCTACCACTGAGCTACAATCCCAGCCCCGCAATTACACTTCTGAGTGTTTATTCAACAAATGAAAGATGAGGAATAACTACTACTGGGCACAAGGTTTCTTTTTGGGGTAATGAAAATGTTCTGAAATTGTGGCAATGACTGTGCATATATTAAAAACCATTAAAGCATATTCTTTAAGTAGATGAATTATCTGATATGTGATTATACCTCAATAAACCTGTTCATTAAAAAATGTAGGACTCTAGAAACAGGCTGCCTACCATTTTAGTATCAGCCTTCACTTCCCAGCTTTCTGATCTTGAACAAGATATTTAACTTCTGTAAGTCTGGTTTTTTATCTGCAAAACGGGGAGTAACAGAATAGTAATCTATCTCATGGGGTTGTTGAAGAACGGGATCTTGCACATAGTAAGTAGTCAGTACAAATTAGTTTTCATAGTTTTTGAGTTTTGCATGGTGTTCTTTCTATAAACATACAGAGAAGCTAAGGATGTAGCTCAGAGGCAAAGCACTTGCCTAACAGTACAAGGTCCTTGGTTCCATCCCCAGCACCACAAAAACAAACAAACATATAGTCAAAATGCAAAAGATTTAGAGAATAGGATTAGAAGGGTAAGAGAATAAGCCACAACATATAAATGAAAAGAGAAAAAATTTAAGGGGCAGGGCTGGGATTGTAGCTCAGCCATAAAGCGCTTGCCTCACATGTGTGAGGCCCTGGGTTCGATCCTCAGCACCACATACAAAGCAATAAAATAAAGACATTGTGTCCATCAACAACTAAAAAAATATTAAAAAAAAAAAACAAAAAACTAAGGGGCATAAAGAATAGTAAAGTGAAAACTCAAGAGGATATAAAAACTTTTTCAGCCGGGCACGGTGGCGCAAGCCTGTAATCCCAGCACTTAGGGAGGCTGAGACAGGAGAATCGCGAGTTCAAAGCCAGCCTCAGTAACAGCGAGGCGCTAAGCAACTCAGTGAGACCCTGTCTGTACATAAAACACAAAATAGGGCTGGGGATGTGGCTCAGTGGTCGAGTACCCCTGAGTTCAATCCCCAGTACCAAAAAAAAAAAACTTTTCCCCTATGTAAAGAAATCTTACATCATGTTTGTCTTATGTTATAACTGTTCTGTATTGTTCAGAAGTAGAAAGGAATTTGGAAACAATCCCAGAAGGAGTGATGTGCCTGGGAGAGAGGGCAGTGGATAAAGCTGGGACAGGACTGTTTCAGAATCATAAATACCAAAGTTTTCTGTATGTGAGAGTCATACAGATTTCCAGTAACAAAGTTCTTCCAAAGTCTAACAGAATGTTGTTTAGCTATTTCTTATATTCATTCAACCTTGTATTCAACACATACCAAACAAAGAAATACAATACATTTTACTTTCAATGAGATAAAAATTTTAAATCACGTCGTGTTTCTGTACATTTGTTCTTTTTTAAAATGAAGTTTAAGATACATTTTTTTTTTTTTTGGCACCAGGGACTGAACTCAGGGGCACTCGACCACTGAGCCACATCCCCAGCCCTATTTTTGTGTTTTATGTAGAGACAGGGTCTGACTGAGTTGCTTAGTGCCTCGCCATTGCTGAGGCTGACTTTGAACTCGCGATCCTCCTGTCTCAGCCTCCCTAAGTGCTGGGATTACAAGCGTGAGCCACCGTGCCCGGCAGATACATTTTTTTCATTCTACAAAACATGAATACATTTTACTTTTTAAATTATCATAAAGGTGAGAGTTTTTTGGGTAGGACATATTACTGGGCATGTCTTTATTTGATGAGAAATCCACTTCTATTATTATATTGAAAATTTTTGCTTTATAATACTTTTTGAAAAATAATGAAAATAGGAATGATTATTTGAAGTTATAAATTTGACAGGAGAAAAATTACATTATTATTATTTTTTTTTTTTGGTACCAGGGATTGAACTCAGGGGTACTCAACCACTGAGCCCCAGCCCCAGCCCTATTTTGTGTTTTATGTGGAGACAGGGTCTCACCAAGTTGCTTAGTGCCTCGCCATTGCTGAGGCTGGCTTCGAACTCGTGATTCTCCTGTCTCAGCTTCCCGAATTGCTGCGATTACACACATGCACCACTGCGCCAGGCTACATTATTCTTAATGTTAATATTTTCTCATCCAATTTTCATTCCTTTTGATTCTTACATGTCCGATGAGTTTTTTAAAAATGACAAAAATACAAAAGGAGGGCGGGTTGTAGTTCAGTGGTGTAGTGCTTGACAATGTCTAAGGCCTTGGGTTTGATCCCCAGCACCTACAAAAAAGAAAAATAAATGGGGCCGGGGATATAGCTCAATTGGTAGAGTGCTTGCCTTGCATGCACAAGGCCCTGGGTTCAATCCCCAGCACTTCAAGAAATAAATAAATAATAAAAATAAAAAAGGAAATCCGATTTCATGTTACATATTTTCCTCTTTTGGATAAAGAAAATACTTCCCATTTATTTCTATGCAAAATTCCAAACTGATTTGATATTGCCAAATCAAATTTGTTTAATGTCAACTATCTTCATGGTTACAGAATGATGACTGTCTTTCTATTCTGATTTAAAGTTAACCAAAAAAACCATGAAATTTTCTAGGTCATTAAAATACGATCTGAAGAGCAGTACTGATTTAAAGAAAAGAAACTGTTACACGGGGCTGCGGCTGTGGCTCAGTGGCAGAGCACTTGCCTAGCACACATGAGGCACTGGGTTCGATCCTCAGCACCACATAAAAATAAACAAACAAAATAAAGGCATGTTGTCCATCTATAACTACAAAAAAAAATTAAAAAAAAAAAGAAACTGTTACACAAATGTAAAAGAATAAATATAAACTTTATCATGTTGAGCAATTGTTTACTTCACTTCACATGAAACAAAATTTTAGCACACACATACCTGTGGAACCATTGCAACCCTCTGGTTTCTTTTAGGTGACTTTGTGTTTATTTGTCTGTCATCTTCATCAGAAAAGAGTCGACTTCGTTTTGAATTTCTAAAAGGCTATGATATAAATTTTTTATTTAGTGAAAAAGCAGAACACTCTTCATTTTTGTTCCAAAATAGAATCCTATATTTGGAGAATACAGTTAACTCTGGATTATCAACAGTAATGGAAGGACTAAGTATGAGTAATACAAAGTACACCAATCCAAATAATCTTAGATTTAGAAAGCATTAAAATATATATTTATGCCATGTGTTCACAAATGCAACACTTCTCTGATTAAACTAAAACTAAAACCTAAGTCTCCTTAATAGTCTGGGAGCTTTGGATGATGAAGATAGGAAAATAAAGTTCTGGTAATTCCAGTTCGAATTATGTTGGTTAATATCAATTGGGTGTTAATATCAATTGTCTGCTGCATAAAGCTGGGCAAGGACAAACATATTAATGACTCTAGAATACTATGCCTAAATGTATATAATATTTATTAAACTAGATCAGCTGTCAAAAATTATTAACTCAGACTGAGGATATAGCTCAGTTGGTAGAGTGCTTGCCTTGCATACACAAGGCCCTGGGTTTGATTCCCCAGCACCACCAAAAAAAAAAAAAAAAAATTATTAACTGAATTTTCATTTGTAAGAAAATATAGAAGATACATATAACATATTTAAAACTACCTTTAGAACTAAAAAAAAAATTTTAAGTAGCAGAAGTACATAATACACTAATGGATAATATTTTTAAAAAATTATAGTTCACCATAGGTTTAGAGGTTTTATGAATAGACACAACAGAAATAAGACCTACATGCTTTTCTAAAAGCTTTTTCTTCCACTCAGGAAAGATTTTCAGGCCTATTTGGAAGGGAAATGGGTACAGAGGGCTAACAAAATTTGGTCAGTAACCAACTGACCAAATTGAAATTAAACCTACTGAAGCCAGGCATGATGGTGCACACCTGTAATCCCAGTGGCTCAGGAGTCTGAGGCAGGACGATCACCAGTTCAAAACCAGCCTCAACAACATAGAGAGGCTCTAAGCAACTCAGCAAGACCCTGTCCTTTTATTTTATTTTATTTTATTTTTTTAAATATTTATTTTTTAGTTGTGGATGGACAGAATATCTTTATTTTATTTTTATGTGGTGCTGAGGATCGAACCCAGTGCCTCAAGCGTGCTAGGCGAGCACGCTACCACTGCGCCACAACCCCAGCCCCGACCCTGTCCTTTTAAATAAAATATTTTAAAAAGGGCTGGGTATGTGGCTCAGTGGTTAAGTATCCCTAGGTTCAATCTCAGTACCAAAAAATAAATTAAATTAAATTAAAACCACTGAGTCTTCACACTTCATATCTCATAGTTAAATTCCTTCTCCCCTGTTCCCCTTTTCTGACCATGAGCAGAGAGGAGGAAAAGAATGATGAAATTGATGTGATAGAACTGAAAAAGTGAGGAAAAATTCCCCACATTCACTGTGGCCACTGCCCAGACTACTGCTGCCATCCATCCCAGTTCTATACATGTTTCATGATTGACCCTAAAACCTGCTGGCTACCTAACTGGGCAGGCGAGAGACAGAGGTCCTAAAATTGTTAGTTATGCAATTATATGCTCATCTCTACTTTTCACCTCTAAATGCACTTATTCTTGACCTACACAAGATTTTAATATCTTATCACTTATTTATATATCTTGCTGCAGGAACGAGAGTCACATGAAACTTTCTGTGTATCTAATAAAAGTAAGACTTTTGGCTATTGCTGGTTTTTTGTTTGTTTTTTCCTATTTGAATACACTACAATTCTTTTTCAGATATCACTGGCTACAGATAATTTATCTAAGATCAAATACTATTCAATGACATTTCATTTAAAGACTCAAATGCTGTGATTAGTAAAAAACTTTGGAAATTTTTTTCCTGTTCTATAAGAATTTATACATGACAATAATAAAAGTTAGCTATAATTATTCTAAAGTCTAAGAAAAACATATTACTTACCATTTCCACAGCAGGGCCTGTATTTCTGCCTTTCCAAACAGGGGTTTTCTGTAAAGAACTGTACTTTTCATTCCATGTGTTAGATAAGCTTCCTTCTGTAACAAATAATTAATACTAATAAAATTTAAGTTTGGTTCAAAGGATTTCATACCATGAACACTATCTAATGGTAGCACCATATCTAAACCATACACCAATGTGGAAAAAATACAGTAATAATTTTAGTTTATTATGAATGAAAAATCTTAGCTGGACGCAGTGGCACACGCCTATAATTCCAGCACTTTGGGAGGCTGAGACAGGAGAATCGCGAGTTGAAAGCCAGCCTCAGCAACAGCAAGGTGCTAAGCAACTCAGTGAGACCCTGTTACAAAATAGGGCTGGGGATATGGCTCAGTGGTCTAGTACCCCTGAGTTCAATGGAAGGAAGGAAGGAAGGAAGGAAGGGAGGGAGGGAGGGAGGGAGGGAGGAAGGGAGGGAGAGGGAGAGGGAGAAGGAGAGAGGGAGAGAGGGAGAGAGGGGGAGAGGGGGAGAGAGAGAGAGAGAGAGAGAGAGAGAAAGAGAGAAGAAAAATCTATTTTTCTGTTCAATTCCCCTAATAATCTGATAAAGTAATACATCTTGAAAGTATTGAGTTTCTATTCAGAAACATACCTTCTTTTCTCCTTTCTTTTTGGTTTTTAATAATTTCTCCACTTCAATTGCCAAAAACTATTTCATAATTCCTGGTATAATTCTGACTGAAAACAGACAATTGAAAAAGGACAAAAACCCCTCTAACGCTGAATTTAGGCCACATCTCTCTACATGTTTTTTTTTGCTTCAATATGTAGAACCCTTGACATATGAAAATGACATTAGTGTGAAGTTTCCGTTTTTCTTAATTCAGAGAAAGGTCTTTGGAGTTGTACATAACCAGGAATAATCCAAACAAGTGATTGATTAGATAGATTACAAAAGTAAAAGGGCAGTAAGTTTAATTTTTGTAGAAAGGTATATTTAAATATGTAGAGAGACATAGAAAACTGCGATAAATATAGATAAGATGGTTATTTTTGGTTTCTTCTAGTTGCTCATCAGTATTTTGCTTTGGTCTCTTCTAGTTGCTCATTAGTTTTTTCTAAAAGAAATTTATATTAGTTGTATAATTCTTTTTTAAAAAAGAAATAGGAGCCGGGCGCGGTGGCGCAAGCCTGTAATCCCAGCACAGGCTGAGACAGGAGAATCATGAGTTCAAAGCCAGCCTCAGCAACGGCAGGGCACTAAGCAACTCAGTGAGACCCTGTCTCTACATAAAACACAAAATAGGGCTGGGGATGTGGCTCAGTGGGTCGAGTGCCCCTGAGTTCAATCCCCGGTGCCAAAAATAAAAATAAAAAAGAAATAGGGCTGGGGGTATGTACCAGTGGTAGAGTACTTGCCTAGCATGTACAAGGCCATGGGTTTGATTGACAGTCCATGAATAAACAAAAAACATACACACATCCAAAATAAATAAAACATAGCCAGGCATGGTAGTGTACACCTATAGCTGCAGCTACTTGAGAGGATACCTTGAGCCCATGGGTTCAAAGTTAGTATGAGCAACACAGGGAGACCTGTCTCCCCAACCAAAAAAGGAAAAAAGAAAAATGGAATTAATATTGAGAAAAAGAATGGAATACCTTTTCAGATATATACATGTATTTTGCGGGGTGGGGGCCAGTGCTAGGGATTGAACCCATGGCCCCACACATGCTAGGAAAATGTTCTACCATTGCTCTATACCCCTAATCCCTTGATTGACTGATCTATCTGTAGATAGGTATTTGTGTGTATGTGTGTGTGAGAGTGATACTGGGGACTTAGCCAGGGACACTTTATCACTGAGCTATGCCCCCAGCCCATTTTTATTTTTATTTTGAGACAGAGTTTTACTAAATTGCATGAGGCTGGCCTTGAAACTTGTGATCCTCCTGCCTCAGTGTCCTGAGTCACTGGGATTACAGGCATGGGCATTCAGCCCCACATGTATATTTTAAGAAACACAAAAGAAAAGAGGTGCTTGGGATATAGCTCAGTGGCAGAGTACAGGATGAGGTCATGGGTTCAATCCCCAGCACCACACACACAAAAAAAGAGGGATGGAATTGATCCTCCTAGGCAAACCAAACAAGGTATTCTGGAAGATAAGTTGTCTCAAGCAGGTCTTCATTTGGTAAATCATTAATCCATAGCACAACACAGTAGCTTTAAAGACACAAAGTATTAATGAACTTTGAGAAAATTTAGCTTGGTTCCCAATTCATTTACCTAGTAGTCTTAACCAAGAGGTAAAATTTAAAATGAACCATATTAAGAGGGCTAGTCTACTGTATCTAATCAAAAGAAATAACAAGATCAAAGCATGTTATTTAGCTTTTTTCTCATTTAAGAGAAAAGTACTATTCTTCTGTTATTGCAAGGAACTTGTGTTATTACTTAGAAGGAAAGATAAACCATTATGCAAACATACAGCTCAGCATAGGTTTAATAAATGCTTTAAATTTAAACAAGATCTTTCTAAAATGTGTAGTTCGGAAGTTCTTTAATCAATAATTGTAGGAAAAAAACCTTTTTGTAATTTTTTTTTTGGTACTGGAGATTGAACTCAGCGGCATTCGACCACTGAGCCACATCCCCAGCCCTACTTTGTGTTTTATGTAGAGACAGGGTCTCACTGAGTTGCTTAGCACCTCGCCCTTGCTGAGGCTGGCTTTGAACTCGCGATTCTCAGGATTACAGTTTTGTAATTTCTAACAACTCAGGATCTTTCATATATTCTAAAAGCATATAAATTTCAAGTTATCAGTAAAAATCAATACTGAAAAGCTCAAATAAATCATAACTTAGAAGGAAAAGAGAAATAATATTCAAATTAATTTTACAAATTAAATATCTAGCTTATAACATCCCTAAAAACAATATAATTCTTACCTTTTAAACTGACAAGGGCTTTTGCTGAAGAGCCTGCATAAAAAATAAAACAAATTAATAATCATTTCAAAATCAAAGTGAGAGAAAAAGAACATGATCTGAGGGTAAAAGTGATCCATTTTATTTGTGCAATGTTGAGTTTGAAATGATGCTGGCATGTGCAATTAGAAATAAGCAAATGGGGCTGGGGTTGTGGCTCAGCGGTAGAGCACTTGCCTTGCATGCGTGAGGCACTAGGTTCGATCCTCAGCATCACATACAAAATACATAAATAAATAAAATAATGGTTTAAAAAAATCTTAAAAAAAAAAAGAAAAGAAATAAGCAGATGGCTGGACATGGTGGCACCCACCTATAATCAGAACTACTTGGGAGGATCACAAGTTTAAGGTCAGCCTTAGCAAGTTAGACTCCATCTCCAAAAAACCCAAACAAAACAAAACAAAAAACCAAAACCCAAACAAACAAACAAAAACCAGAGAGGGGGCCTTAAGATGAAGCTTAAGGGTAAAGTGCCCCTAGGTTCTATCTATTCCCAGTATCCAAGAAAAAACTAGTACACAATTTAAACTATAAATTAGAACTCAAATAGGGTAAAAAAAAAAAAAAGGAGCGACATCTGGGAGTCTTGTTGAAGTTGTCAGAGTTGGAAATCATTCCTGGAGAGGAAAATGTAGAGAGAGGGAAAAAGAAGAGTAGGGACAGAAGTAATTTTGAATCTTCATTCAAAAATGCTTTGATTCTAAAGAAAAGAGAAGTTGAAATGACATTTATTCAGGAAAGATCAAAAGAGATAATGGAGTGGAAAAGCAAAATAGAAATGATTCAGAGACTGTCACAGGCCTGCTGTACGGGCCATAAGTCCCTGGAAAGTCTAGAATGTAGATATGCATGACACTTCAAGATCTAAGCTAGAAAAAGGAGTACAGAACAGTCAAAAGGGGCTAATATAAATTTGGAGGGATTCACTAGATAAACCAAAATTTAGGGTATATTAGAATAACCAGGAAGCTCCTCATACATGCAGAATCCATATTATTAATAAAGTTTTTCAGAAGATCTACTGTAGGTAACCCACTTTGAGAAACTGAGCTGTAGGTTTTAGTGTGAATAAAGGACAATATCTATAGACAGAGGGTGCAGGAGAATCAATAGGGGAAAACATTTTTGAAGTGTAATGACCAAAGGCAGTAGTCATGGACAGGAGGAGTTGGGGAAGAATGCCATAAGCCGGGCGCGGTGGCTCAAGCCTGTAATCCCAGCACTTAGGGAGGCTGAGACAGGAGAATCGTGAGTTCAAAGCCAGCCTCAGCAACAGCGAGGTGCTAAGCAACTCAGTGAGACCCTGTTTCTACATAAAACACAAAATAGGGCTGGGGATGTGGCTCAGTGGTCGAGTGCCCCTGAGTTCAATCTTCAGTACCAAAAAAAAAAAAAAGAATGCCATAAAATCTTGCTAAAAAGCTTCAAACAATACAACACAACAGTGCACATATCCTTGCAGCTACTAAAAGAAATACAGTTCATTTGAGGAAAAAGTAGTAACCTTTCACTCATGCAGTATTGAGGGCAGACTGCCCACCAGTCTCTGCTCCAGCCAAGAGGAATACAATAGAAAGCAAAACAGCCCAAGTCCCTGTTCTGAAACTTACATTCTACTGAGGAGAGATAAACAAACAAATACACATCAGGTAGTGGTGAGCACTAAGGAAAAAAGTACAGCAGGATAACAGGGGTAGGGAGTGTGGGAGTAGACAAACGGCAGACTATTTTTATGTGAAGTGCTTATGATTAGCTGCTCCGAAAGGTGATGTTGGAGCAGGGATCTGAAGGAAGAAGTATAAGCCAAAGGATATCCATTTCTGTTCCATGAACACAGGAACCATAACTTAGGGATTCTAACCTACTAGCTTTTTTTCCTTTCCTCAGAGACAGTATGGCCTAGTGGTCAAAATAACAAGTTCTAGATTGAGACTAGCTATGTTTGAATCTTGGCTATGTCACTCTCGCAATGTTACCTCTCCAAATTACTTAACCTCTCTGTGTTGTTTCTTCATTTGCAAATGAGTAAACGAGTTAACATATTTATGTAAAAATGTATACAGTGCATGGCTAATTTTCATAGTGCTTACTATTAGTATTACTTTGATCAATTTATAAAATCTTTTTAGGTTAAGAACATTAATTTTAAAGACAGGTGAATCTGATTTAGAATCCTGCACTAACTGGGTATTCATTCAACCAATATTTACTGAATGTTTCCCATAAGCACTGTTTTGCCTTGTTTGTGGTGCTGGGGGGATCGAACCCAGGGCCTCATGCATGCTAGGGCAAGTGCTCTGCCACTGAGCAACATTCCCAGCATCCCATAAACACTGTTAGTGACTGAGCTTACCCCAAGGAACAAGATAGACAAAGCCTCTGCTCTCAGGGAGCTTACATTTTAGTGGAAAGAGACATACAATAAACAAGTACATAAAATAATAATTGCCGTTTGTGGCAATTGCTATAAAGGAAACAAACAGGGTGATATTTGTATGAGGGGAAGTTACTCTATATAGAGTAGTTAGGGAAGGCTTCTCTGAGGTGGTTACATCTGAAAAAGAGCTAGCTATGAAAGCACAGGAAGTCAAAGCATGCAGTATGAGCAGAAGAAACAGGAGGAAAGCCCTGAAAAACAGCTTAGAATATAAAAACAATAAGAGAGAGGAGCGAGGTGCTGGGGGAAGGTTATTGTGCAAGGAAATAGTAGTAAGAGAAAAGGTCAAAGGGGAAGCCAGGTGTTATGCATGGAACTGGGAATGCAATATAAAGAAAAACAGAAACAGTACCTGCTCTGATCCGTTAGGCTACTAACTGAATTATCACATAAACAAGCATGAAACTGCAACTGTGACAGCTGCCATTAAGAAGTTACACAGTGGTATGAAAAGATTTAAAGACATAACCTATTCCAGGAGGATGGAAAAGAACTCTGAAGAAGTTCAAAAGAGATCTAAAGGATAAACAGAAGTTAACAGGAAGTGAAGGGAGTAAAGAGAATTCTAGTTGAGAAGAGCATGTGCAAAGGCTCTGCAGAAGAGAGAGCCTGGTGAGAAAGAGAAAGGTCCAATTTACCTCAAAGGGACAGAATGAGAGGGTGATACATAGTGAAGCTGGAGAGGCAGGGAGTAGCCAGATCACAGAAGGCCTAATAACTAGCTACAAACAGGTTTTAAACAGGAGGATGACATGCATGCATTTTGAAAGGATTCCCCCTGACCTGTATATGTGGGGAGGGAGTGGATTAATAGAAGGCTGAAGAAATTAGAGAAGAGATGATAACAACTTGGGCTAGGTGATGGTAAGATGCAGGCAGAACTGAGAGACAGAAGTAAAGGTAAAAGTTCCAAGACTTAGTAAAGGTTTAAACATGTGAAATGAAAGAGAGGGAAATGCCAAAGATAATTCCAGGTTTCTGCTCTGCCAGCTGAATGCAAAGTGGAACCACTCATTCAGACAAGAACCAAGTAAAGTTATCTATATCCTGGGGTGGGATTATGGGGTAGATTTTGAACCTATCAAGTTTGAGGGGGCCTCTGAAGTAGCCAAGAAGACATATGAAATAAGAGATTATCAAGAACAGGAGGAGCTCAGAGGAAAGATCTGGGCTAAAGAATAGCTTCAGTTTCCTTGAATACTTGCATCAATTCAAATGAAGATTAAATGAGCAAATATATTTAATACATTTTGCACAGTATTCTATTAATCATAGCTTTTATTATTGATAATGCTACAGTGGCTATTAGTTAATATATTAGCTAGCTCCCTTGACTAAACTTGGCAAAAAAAAATTGGTATTTCCGATATTAAATTGAAATCATTTTTCCTTTTCAAGATTCTGTCCATTTTAATTAATAATGAAATGACTACTACTCTGCTTTTGGTTCCATATAAATCAAGTATTTCTGTATATCTGACAACCAGGTAAAGCAATTCTAGCTTTCAACAAAGCTGTAGTCTGACTAAACAAGACATATACCACACTAACATGCATGCCCCTGCCCAATACACCAATGTACCAGAGATGTCACATAGTAATATAAATGATTAGGTTACACAGTTTGAGATTGTAGTTGGAATTTGAACCTTGTATAAATTCCAAGTCTTTACAAAGAACCACAATAAGAAAAAGTTTTTCAGATGATAAGCACATTGTGATTATTAGGCCCACCTTTATTTGTAAGCATCCTAAATCACAATCAACTGTATTCTGCAAAAAAGAAACAATAAAACTCATGGATGGTCTACAGCTGTGCCTTGTCCAATACAGTAGCCACCAGCTATTTAAATTGATTAAATAAGCCGGGCGCAGTGGCTCAAGCCTGTAATCCCAGCACTTAGGGAGGCTGAGACAGGAGAATCGCAAGTTCAAAGCCAGCCTCAGCAATGGCAAGGCACTAAGCAACTCAGTGAGACCCTGTCTCTACATAAAACACAAAAATAGGGCTGGGGATGTGGCTCAGTGGTCAAGTGCCCCTGAGTTCAATCCCCAGTACCAAAAAAAATAAAAATAAATAAAATAAAATAAATTGATTAAATAAAATTTAAAATTCAGTTCCTCTGTAGCCACACTTGAAGTGCTCCATAGCCTTATATGAATTGTTCCACATATGGCTAATGGCTACCCTACTGGGCATTGCAAAAGAAAACATTTCTATTACCGACAAAGTTCTTTTGGGATTTAGTGCTAGTCTAGATCACATTTAAAACCCAAACACTTTGAATACAAACTTTTCACAGCGTGGCAACCTGAACTTTTAACTTCATACTATATTAAGAACATATATCCTCACAAAATAAAGAGCATTGGCAATATCTTGAGTTCTCATTTTTAAAGTCTATCTGCCTTGTGTGTAGATAGATTTAACAGTGATTAAGCTTTTTGTTATACTAAAACTCACTCCAAGTGATACATATACACAAACTGAACAGTGAGTGGGGATTCAGGACCATTTTGTAATTAACTAAAGTGAAGTATCTGTCTTTTCGTATAATTTATGCAATATTGAAAATTACAAACTTTAGTTTTATTGTCCTTCAACTATGGAATTGATGCACAGTCCACACAAATGAGTATCCGTGTCTTAAGAGGCAGGGGTGAGTAAACACGGATAAATGAGGCAATGCACAGGAGTGGGCGTCAGGCAGAGAACTGTACATGTATACTGTCTGTGCTGGTCATCTCCATGCGTAAAGACACCCCATGATTCTTAAGACACATCCTGACAGAAGAAAGTCTGTGGGATGGGGGCTATCTGAACATTGTGTATCCACTCTGGATTATCTCCAGAAAGGTCCACGGCCACCTGTGGTCCCAGGGGAAGGGGCCAACCCTCTGACACGGAAACACTTCCAGGGGTGGACGCGATGGGGGGGGGGGGTGGACAGTGAAAATCACAAGTGCCTGTAGAAGCAAGAGCTGTCAAGACTGGAGGCTGGGACAAGAAGAGGGGGCTGTAACCACCCAGTGCTCATCCCGAGCCCTCTCCGCCGGCCCCCGGGACAGGCGAGTTACATAACCCCAGCGGGCGTCTCTCGGCGCCGGGCGAGTGGTGCAGGCGGCGAGGACAGCCCCCGGGTCCGAGGGCTGCTCTTTCCCCACCTCGGCTGGGGACCGGAGTCGGGCCAGGGGAGCAGCTACCGCCTCCGCCCGGCACAAGCTGGACTCCCGGGCTTTCGGTTTCCGGCCCTGGCGCTCGCACAACCCCAGAAACCAACACACAGACACCATAACAAAGGCGGCGACGCGGCGGCAACACAGGAGTAGGAGGACTAGGGGACCACAGTGGAGCTGGCAGTTAGCCCACCTGCCCGCCGAAGGGCACAGCGGTCTATCCCAGCCGGTGCAGCTGCGGGGCAGGCGGCCGGCGGGAAGAGGGGGGTGCTTTCAGGTGCTACTCACTCTCGTCAGGCAACTGGTCGAGCTCCGCCATCTTGAACGAGCCGCGCCGCTTTTTCAAAGGCTGCCCGTCGCGGTGCATTGTGGGGCGGAGACTGTCTTTGCGAGGGAGGTTCGAATGCGGAGCTCGCTGCCCGCGGCGCCGCGCCGCGCGGCTCCCGCCGCTGCCGGCTGAGGCGGGCCGGGCTCCGCCCGCGCCTGCCCGGGGAGGGGGTGCGCTGGGTGGCTGCACCTCGCCCTCGCCCTCCGCCCTCGCCCTCGCCCCCGCCCCGGGCCGGAGGGAGGAAGAAGGCAGGCCGTGCGGAGAGGGCCCGGCGCCCGAGCGCGGGGGGCGCAGCGCCAGCTCCGAGTCCTGCCCGGGCCGCGCCGCCCGCCCTCGCCGGGGCTCGCTCCCGGCGCGCGTTTCGCGGCTCGCGCTGCAGCTGCGGGAACTGCAGGCTGTTTGTTCCAAGAGGCGAACAGGAGGGAGGCCCCGGCGGGCCTAGGAGTGGGGCAGGGAGGGGGCACCTGTGGCCCCTGCGCGGGGGAAGAAGGCTTGATTCTTGATCACATTATGCAAGGGAGCTTTGCACGAAGTCAAATATTCTCGGTTCCCCAGATCCACGTTTCTCAGGCTCCCGGTCACCCCCAGCCTCGAGCTCAGACTGCAGCGGCCACGTAGCTCGCGGGTCCAGGACTCGGGGTCCCAGCGGCCTCTAGTGAGATGGGGACTCCTCTGCTCCTGAAGGTTGGAACAGGAGCTGCCCGTGCAGCTCGAAGAGAGAGACCTTGAGAGATCGTGAAGTTAGTCATTTAGGCCGGCAGCTAAGAACTGTTCTCAGCTCGTTCATCCTTTCGACAATAGTTCGTGTAGTGAGCTGAGAGAGAATTACAAAACGAGTAACTGATGACTTCGCGGGGATACATACTAACAGTGGCACTACGAGGTGATTAAGTACCCTGATCTAAACGTAATGAGGACACTGGATGAGAATTTATCCTTTATTGAAAGAAGTCCAAGCCGGGCGCGGTGGCTCAAGCCTGTAATCCCAGCACTTAGGGAGGCTGAGACAGGAGAATCGTGAGTTCAAAGCCAGCCTCAGCAAGGGCGAGGCGCTAAGCAACTCAGTGAGACCCTGTCTCTACATAAAAAACAAAAAATAGGGCTGGGGATGTGGCTCAGTGGTC
>PVHX01028774.1:0-17703 GCA_004024805.1 Geosciurus inauris
TTTTTTTGGTACTGGGGATTGAACTCAGGGGCACTCGACCACTGAGCCACATCCCCAGCCCTATTTTGTGTTTTATGTAGAGACAGGGTCTCACTGAGTTGCTTAGCACCTCGCCATTGCTGAGGCTGGCTTTGAACTCGCGATTCTCCTGTCTCAGCCTCCCTGAGTGCTGGGATTACAGGCTTGAGCCACCGCGCCCAGCTTCCTCTTGTATTCTTAATTATCTCTATATTACTTATAATACCTAACACAATATAAATGATATGTAAATAGTTATAATGTATTTTTAGGGAATAATGTCTGAAAATGTACACATTTATTGCAGAAACAAGAAAAGTTCCTTTCAAATATTTTTGATCAACTGTTGGTTGAATCTGCAGATGTAGAACCCAAAGATACAGAGTCGACTGGAATCCTCATCCAGCAAACTTTCACTGATAATTTGTAGGTGCTATATATGCTCGGCACAATTTGAAGAGTTTTATATGCATATATTTATTTAATTCTGAGAGTTGCCCTATGAGTCAGTCCTATGACTTCACTTGAGAATTGAACACGTTGACACAGAGGGTTAAGTCCTGAGCTCAGAGCCACATAGCTGGTAAGTGGCAGAATTGGGTACAAACCCAAACAGGCTTCATGGCTCATGGTCTTCACCAGTAGTCTATACTGCCTTTTCATTATGGTTTTTAAGTGTCTCAGAAAGTCCTTGTCCAAGAGAATCAAAGAAGTCAAGGAAGAAATTCTCTTAAGAATTACAATAAAGTACCCACATTCATTTAAAACAATCATAAGGGGCTGGGGGCACAGCATAGAGTATTTGCCAAGCATGTTTGAGGCTCTGAGCCTGATCCTCAGCACTGCAAAAATAAATAAATAATGATCAGTTAATTAAATAAGTAAATGAAATTTGATTCATTCATCTGTGAAGTGGATTAAATCTAAACAAAGGTTACTGGGGTTTGGGCCAGCAGAAAGCTTATTTGATCACTTGAAAGAGATTGCCTGATTGTGACTGTCATAGTTAAAAGAATCATGAAATATTACACGCTTGATTAACAAGAGGTTCTTCACAGCTACCCCACATTGGATATAACATCAGAATCATTTGGGGAACTTTCTGAGAGTGCAGATTCCAGGGTAATACCTTAGAATCTGCGTTCTTGAGATCTCCCCAGGTGAGGTGGATGTTTTGCCAGACTTCAGGAGCATTTCAGTGGACTCTCCCTTACCATACAGGCCACTATTAAATTTCTAACAATTCATTTGAATTCTGAGATAATCACACTTCTCTTTCCATGTTTTCATCTCCATTATTGTACCTGACTCCAGAATGTTTTATTCTTTTGTTTATGCCAGCATATGCTCACATGTACTGCTTTCCACCCACCTACTGCCCTCATTCTTAGTACGCTGACATCCAGTCAACCAAAATACCAGACTTGAGCTCTCATACCCTTTCTGCCCACCCAGTTCTGATTTTGACTTGATTTGGTGTCAGCTCCCACACAATCACCAGCACCACATTCCCTCAAAAACATCCTTCCTGCTGTATCCTCTGACCTTTCTCTTTGACCTCAGACCCTCTACACTTGGCCTTTATCCTTCCCAGAACTAGTCCCACCTCCTTTGCTCCCAGAACACATACTTTATTGAAGCTATTCAATTCATCCACAACCCAACAAATCATCTATTAAAGATATGACACTGTTCTAGAAACTGAGCTGATGACTTAACTTCTCTCTTTGCTACTCAAAGTGTGGTCCATTGACCAGCAGCTTCAGCATCACCAGGGAGCAGATTAGAAATGCATAATCTTGCCAGGCATAGTGGCACACACTTGTAATCTTTACTACTCAAGAGGCTGAGGCAGGAGGACCACATTGAGGCAGGAGGACAGCCTCAATAACTTAGAGATCCTTACTCAAAATAAAAAATAAAAAGGGTTGAGAATATAGCTCAATAGTAGCTCAATCCTCAGTTCAGGGAAAGAAGGAAGGAAGGAAGGGAGACAGGGAGGGAGGGAAAGAGGGAGAGAGGGAAGGAGGGGGAAGGAGGTAGGAAGGAAAGAAAATTCTCAAGATCTATCCTAGCTTAACTGAATCAGAATCTGCATTTCAACAAGATTTCCAGGATATATCTACTCACACTAGAATTGGAGAATCGTTGTCTATATTATGGGGGAAGTCGGAGACAATCTAGAAGAAACCATTTCAATTTCTCTCTTCTGTCTTAAGACCTTCACAACTTTATCTGTATTCTTTTTATTAGCCCAAACTCAACTTCCTCATCTCTATAAAGGGATAATGTTTCTCTCCTAGGGTGGTTGTGAAAGCTTTAAGGAAAAACACAAATGCAATTTTCAATGACTACATCCTGAGTCCTTAACTTGATTCATTGCTCTTCCTTCCAAGATGAAGCATTACTTTCTGTGCTGTCTTCTCTCATGTGTGACAGGACACATCAACCACTGCTTTTTCCCCTCTCAAAGTTCCAAGCTTCCTATTTGCACTGAATAAATTCCCTCTGCATAAAAACATGTCCCTACCATTCTATCCTGCAAGACCCAGAACACATATGTGTGTGTGTATTCTACATATTCATATATATATATGTATATATAAAAAACATATTTTGTATAACATAAGACATATAACATAATACATATATGTATATATATATAAAACATATTTTGTATAACATAATAAATAACACATATTTCAATATTTCTGTGTTAGGGTGTACTGGGGATTGAACCCAGAGGCTCTCCACCCAGAGCTCCTCCACTGGGCTACATCCCAGTCCTTTTTATTTCATTTTGAGATAGGGTACTGTTAAGTTGTCCAGGCTATCCTGGAACTTGCCATCCTCCTGCCTTAGTGTTCCAAGTAGCTGGGATTATAGGTATGGCCACCATTCCAGCCCATTTGTTCTATCCTTGACCTGTTTCTTCCATTTCTATGACTGAATAAACTCCCTCACTATTTCAATTAAGCTCTGAACACTGGAATTCACCTCATTTTGCTTTAAGATCTCAAAAATTCTTTTGTTACTAAGCTTATTGGCTATCTGTCAGGACTTAACTTTTATTATTCCAGAGGTTCCTAAATTTTCCAGATTCACAGAGCCCTTAGGAACTCAATCATTTCTCCATGGCACACTTGGGCAAGAATAAATCAAAGAACAATTTCACTTATTAAATGCTTACATCCAAGCAACACAGTAGTAGTAGTTTTTACAGGGTTCAACAGATGTTGTTTAGTTTCCTTCAAAAATGTAAAATATTGGGCTGTAGTTTAGTGGTAAAATGCTTGCCTAGCAAGCATGAAGCCCTGAGTTTAATCCCCAGCATTCTCTCAGCCACAAAGAAAGAAACAAAAACAAAAAAAACAAACAACAATAACAATACCTAGTACCTAAAAAAAAAAAAAAGAATCCCAAAATGCCCCTGTGAGTTCAATGTGGTGCCAGAGGGTGCCTTGGTACCCCGTTTGGGAATCATGACTTTAACGTCTCCATAGGATGCTAGTGGCCAACCACTCACAAGAAACTCCTTTATTCTCAAGCTCACAACTACTCCTTTTCCAATTCTCTTTAATTCATTTCAACATCTCTAACTGCCTGTTGACCAATTCTAGCTGACAATGTCTCACTACCATCCCTATCTCAATATTTCTACGTTTAAGTTCACAATTTGTCTTACACAAGACAAAGCAGTATATTTTTCTGTTTTTATCAGGTATCATTGTTCAGCTCAAAAGTGTACATTGTTTCTGACTTCCCACTTTGGGCTTTCCACGTGGAGTGAGTCGTGGAGATTTGCTCATTTCTCCCATCACCGTGTATCTCATGGCTGTATGGTAATAGGACCCTGGTGCTGATACTTACTAATGCCATTCTGGAAGTGCCAGAATTCCCTTTCTGCCTTCAGTCCCTCCTCATCCCTTCTTCTTTGTCCCAGATAGTCTTCCTTTTTAGATGTCCTTTAGACATAACTGGCTCTCTATCCTCAAATATGATATGTTCCAGTTCTGAGTTTCCTTTCCCACATTAGCATTCCTCATATGCAATCAAGTAAGTTATATTTTTGCTCACAGAACTATTCAGGCACATATCTATGTTCACACTTTATCTCATGTTATTCCATCCCCTCAATGATATTCCCTTGTGAATATGACGTAGCTCAGATATAGATTATTCTCACAATGGGAAAATGTTGCATTGGGCTGTATTGCCGTCACTGCTTCTGATGGGGAGTGGACACCAGCCCAGGTCTCCTTCTTCCATGTCCTTTCCTTTCTGAACCTACCTTTGGGGATTCTTTCCCTTTACTGCCCAACTGACTTTAAGTCTTCATCCTTCAATTGGCTTTTCTATAAGATATCAATTGCAGACACTTACTTTTATAATAAGAACTTTATTACTGTTCTCCAAGAGGATGTCACTCTTGCAATATCTCTCAATTTTTTTAAAATCCTGGCTCTATGCAAGATAGGCATTTGCAAATAATAATTGTGCAGGAAATAATTGTGAACTAAATCTCTTAAGTTTCAAAGCTACACTGACTCCAACCTCAGAGTTAGCTATGGAACTTCACACTCATGCAATGGCCTATCTTACTGGAAACTTTTTTTTTTTTTTTTAGTTGTCAATGAACCTTTATTTATATGTAGTGCTGAGAATCAAAGCCAGTGCCTCACACATCCTAAGCAAGGGCTCTACCACTGAGTTTTGACCCCTTAAAGAATATCACGAGGGCTGGGGTTATGGCGCAGTGGTAGCGTGCTTGCCTAGCACGCGGGAGGCACTGGGTTTGATCCTCAGCACCACATAAAAATAAAATAAAGATATTGTGTCCACCTACAACTAAAAAATAAATATTAAAAAAAAAGAATATCACGAACTAGGTTTTGTTCACATAGAAACAAATGCTTTCATGTAAAATCTGGATATATTTTTTAAAGATGTGACTTTTGCCTATGACTAATGAAAATGAGGTTTCCCTAGAGTCACAAAGAATATGTTTTTAAAGGACAACATCTATGTTCATATGACAAATATGTAAATGTCCTTCTAGTGTGCTTAGATCTTTTTGGTCTCTCCTACTCTCCCGCACTACAGACCCTTCCCTGGGACATTCTGCCTTTCTCAGCTATTTTTGTAAAAGATCATTACTCTTGCTGTAATTCTGCCCAAGCAGCATTTCCAGTTTTCATTTAAATTGTGACTACTTAAGTTCCAGGAGATAAAATGCCAGAGTATGCCACTGTTGTTAAATGCATATGAAACTGGCAAATGAGATTATATATGTGCATCAATAATTAAAATTTTTTCATACCCTATAAAGAGAGGGTTCCAGACTTACTTGCGGTTTTCTCTACCTAATACTCCTTCTCTGTAAAGAACTTCCTCTACTCTCTGACCACTGGCATGGTGCCCATGGAGCTGCTGTGGGTTTTAACTCCCATCTCTTGGTCAAGGTCACTGGTCCAGGGGAGGCAATGATCCAAGTTGGGTCAGTCTCACTCTGCTTCTGGTGATGGGTGATTTCTTGAAGGCTGCAAGTTTGGCCAATCAAATGGCCAAAATAAAGTTTTCTCCAAGATTTTTCTGACACATCAATGGAGAAAGGAAGAAAACAGGTTGGTGCCCGTGTCTGCTGACCAGAGGAAAGCCCGTCTGCTGTTTTGGAAAAGATTAATACTATTATGCAGAGAAAAGCAAAAAAGTGTGTGTGTGTGGGGGGGGGAGTGCTTAGGAGTTATAGAAAGTTCTATGGAGTGGCACACTGTCCCTTTCCTTTCCTTGGTTCAGACAGTCAGTCAATCTCTTCTTACATGTTATAATTCTTCTTACATGTTTATATATACATATATACATTTTTTTTCCTCATGTTTTTCTTCTTGCCTAAGTTAGTCCAACCTGGGTTTCTGTCTCTGGCAATCAGGAGACTCCTGACCAAATAGATGAATAAAGCAAATGAACAAACAAACTCAGAAATTAAAAATTTCTCTACTTATCTTTAAATAAGATGAAAGAACATCTAAGTTTTGGTCCAAAATTCATACTCCATGATATGTGAAAATAGAACCCAAAAGACACAGATTTCTGTGTGTGCTTTTTAACTAAGGGCAGAGCACACTGACTTTTTTTGAAAAGTTCTTTTTTTTTAATTATTATTTTTTTATTTATTTATGTATTTGGTATGTGGTGCTGAGAATCGAACCCAGTGCCTCACATGTGTGAGGCAAGCGCTCTACCACTGAGCCACAACCCCAGCCCCCAGCACACTGACTTTTGATGCACTTATTAGGAGATAAACTTTTTAAAAAAATGCCTATTTAGGGGCTGAGGAAATAGCTCAGTTGGTGCTTGCCTTGCATGCACAAGGCCCTGGGTTCAATCTCCAGAACCCCCCCCCCCCACAAATCAATTGGATAAAACAAACAAACAAAAAAAAACCACGAAAAACTATTTAATAATTTATTAGCCACAAAAACCTCACTGAAGCTCAATGTCATTATAGATAGAAAACAAACAAAGATTAATTTAGAATTCTTGGGAAATAAACCAAGAGGGTACATATTAAACTGAAATTCTATAAACAACATTTAGTTTTAACTTTGGGTATTTTTGTTTTGCTGCCCCAAAGGAATAAACACATCTCAGTTACTTTGCTTATTTGTTTACCACTCATGACAACTCTCCTAGATAAATGTTCCAAACCTTTGAAGGAGTCAAAGAAAAAAAAAGAGCCTCAAGGAATCAAATTTTATGCTTGTTATCAACTCTATGCTAAATTTCACTTGGTTTATTCATTTGAGGGTGAGAAAATGGTTTCCATGGGAGAGAGTAATTCCCTGATGCTAAATCAAAAGGAATAAAAAAATGTGTGGACAAAAGTCAGAGTATTTAGAGTCTCTTCTGAGAAGAATAATTTTGGAAAATAGGCAAAAGGCCAAGTATAGAAGAGTCACATTTTGGGTACAATGCATCTTCCTTCCCCATCCACTAATATCTAGAGAATATCTCTTCTTTGATGCTGGTCAGACCTGCCACTCCTGAATTTTCACTATACATTGTTTGTCTTTTTTCTACAAAAAAATTAAGTTACAATGCATCTGAACTAAGTCATGATATAAAAACCAAACACATTACTGATGATTTATAAATGAGGTGGATGTTTACAGAACCAACATGTTCTGGCCATTCAAATCGAGAAACACTCATTCATTTATTCAATGTATCTACTGAGAGCCTATGATATGCCAGAGTATTGAAGATCCATGAGCAGACATGGGGCCCTATTTCCATGGAGCTGGTTTTCTCCCTTCTCATGAACTCCTTTCTATTCAGGAGGAGAACATCTTGGTCAAAAAGGGCTACCATTTTGATCATTCTCTGAGATACTCTTTCATACCTACCAATTATTATTTTTTATTTTACATAGCTAAATACAATTTATGGTTTCTTATATGAACCTAAGTGGTCACCTCCCAACATGTTGAGGAATTAAACCCATGACTATTATATGCTAGGCAGCACTCTACCACTGAGCTACACCTTCAGCCCTAAACCTAAATGCTTAATGATCCTAACAACATATTTTCCTTTCTAGGCAAGGAAACAAAAATGAAAATTTCATTGAAACTACTACTCAATGTAAAATAGGTTCATCCAATGAACTCTTAACATTTTACATTATTTTTCACTTTTACATTATGCCAATATAAGTGCCAGTTCTTTAGCTTTCTGGAAGATGTACATGGGTCAATGTAAAATCTTTCCTTGAATGATGTTTCTGATATTTTATGAAGCTATCAACTCAAAATATTTTTACAAACTCGTTTTTAAAAAAAATCAAGAAGTTGGATAAAGGGAGCTAGAGTTTAGGTGTTTTGTTTTATCAGCCCAGGTGATGCTTGGATTGTACCATCTCAATGTTCTCAGTTTTGTTTCCTAGTCAGTAAAATATCAGGAGGAAATCATCACTAAGAGTTGCTTTGTTAAGTTATAAAATAATGGACATGTGTGTTTTTAGAATTCGCTTATGGTTTAAAATGTTACAAAATAATAAAAAACAAGAACTTGTAGCCATGAAATGCTCATGACATATTTATTTTTATACTACAAGAAATTTCACTTAAAATGACTCATATAGGAGTTCGGCAAGGTGGCATTCCTATAGTCCTAGCTACATAGGAGCTTGAGGCAAGAGGATCACTTGAGCCCAGTAGTTCATTATTAACCCGGGCAGCATAATGAGACCAGATCTCACTAAAAAAAAATTTTTTTATTTAGCTTTGAATACAAACTTAGAATAGACCACAGAATCATCCCTTTGTAATTATAAATGTTAATGAGGGTATTTACAAAAGTTATTGAAAGATAGGTGCAGAATTCACAAATGATGCAATTATGCATTTCTTGTTCAAAACAGAAGAAAATGAGAACATGTTTGCATCTGAACTAATTAAATGAGATCATATCTGATTAAAACAATTAGAGGAGAAAAAAACTCAGACAAACCTGTGAAACTTTAGCATAAGGTTTCATAATTCTAAAAGATGTCCAGGCCACTTAACTTAGAATAAATTAAGCAAATATTACTTATCACTTAGATGGAAGAAGGTAACAATAATGTTCAAATGGAGATTTTTCAAATAATTTTAAAATGGGATCTAACTGGAGGAGACAAGACTTGGTTTGTTTTTTATAACCACACTGGGACAATAAAACATGGGCTTTCAATAGTCTGTTTGAAGGGTAAGTCCAGAAGAACTGTCCCTGAAGATAAATACCATGTCAATCATCTTTTTTCTTAATGCAAAATATGTCATTTCAACATCCTTCACTTGCCAGTTGTAATGCAATGATTCCTATAATTCCAGAGGGCACAAACTAAGTAATCAAGCTTGTGGATTTTATTTTGGAATTTTCCTTACAGCAGAATCTCTTTGGCTCCTGAAGCTTTTAAGTTGACACAAATCAAATTTATTTCTTTGCTTTGCATTTGGGCTTGGTTCTATTTATTGCCTTTCCCTCTTAATCTTCTCTAGTCAACAATTAACATCATAAAAAATACATTAAGATAATGTATATTGCGCACAAAAATAAAGAAAAACCAATGTTGAAAATCTATTGTAATCTAAAATCTCTAATTATTATTTTAACATATCTGAGAGTTGGATCATCTCTACATTCTATAATTTAAGAGAAACTTGCATTACAATCAGAGGGAAACTTTATAAGCATTCTCATACAATTTTTTTTGTTTTAGAAATAGTGATAGAGACACTCAAAATGGTGAAATAATATAAAGTTATGTAAGTGAAAATAAAAATTATCTGTCTCACTCAAAATCCCTTGCAAATTATACTTTCATGAAGGATGATGATTATATTCTAGGTATTTTGTTAAATTTGTATGGATGATTTTATTGAATCTCACATTCGAACTATGAGGGGCTGTCCATAGATTTTTTTTCCAAAAAAAAAAAAAAATCAGTTATCTGCACGCTTTGCATTGTGACTTATAGCTGCTCTGAACAAGAGAAAGGGCCCATCTCCCTGGCCCCTCTGGGCAAGTTTTATGACTTGCTTTGGCCAAGAGAATGAGAAAGAAATGATAAGATCTCTACAAGACCTTGCACACTTCCACTTGTTCTCAATTGGAATCCTTTCCAACTTCTATTTGAACAAGTCCAGGCAGCAAGCCTGCTAGATGGTGACAAACAGTGAGTGGATCAATTGCCTGCACTGACTTAACTGGTAGTTAGCTAAACTCCAGAAGCAGGGCCTGTGATTGGCAGCTGAATGAAAGATACAAGCATAAGCCCAACCAGGACAGCAAGAACCACCCAGTTGTGTCAAAGCCAAATTGCTGACACACAGAATCATGAGCTAAATAAATGGTTGTTTTAACCCAATACATTTTGGGATGCTCATTATGCAAAAATCTAACTGTTAACGATGGGCATACTAAGAGAAGGTATATGTGACTTCACAACCATGTTCTGAACTACTGTAAGTTCCTGAGAGGAGGGATCACAATTAGGTCTGGGCCACACTGAATCCTTCTACCAGTATGTGGACCACAGCAGGCCTTCAAAAAGTTCTGGTGAATAAACGGCTATATGAGTATACTTAACCCTCGGTCTCCTAATAATGAAAAATGAAATGATACAGCATCAGTCCAAGGAGTCAAACCAAAAGAAAAACAGGGAATGAATGTGAACAGGCCCTTTGTAGAAAAAAGAAATGCAAAAAGCCTGTGCACCTATGAAAATATGCTCACCCTTCTTCATAAGTAAAGCAATATAATTTAAGGTAAATACAATTTTTAGCAATTTTCTCTGGAATAAATTTTTTGAAAAGATAAAACCTAGAAGGGTATGGATATCAGACACTGTGATAGTGTATATTGGCAAAAGCTTTTTGGAGAGCAATTTGACATCAATTCTAGAACAATGTTCTCCATAACATTATTGTAATAACATCAACAATAAAAGAGACTAAACACAGCTCAAAATTACATTGGTAGGGAACTGAATAAATTAAACTACAATCATACAATGAAACGATACAGTCTTTGAGCAACATTAAAAAGCATGACAGAAAAAAAAAACTGCCACTGACATAATGCTTAAGCAAAAAGAGCAGACTGAAGACACTATATAGATTTGGGTCATGTCTACATATGTGTGTGTGTGTGTGTGTGTGTGTACACGTGTGCATGTGTGGAGAGAGAGAGTCAGAGTGAGAGAGAGAGAGAGAACATCAACACCATTAGGGTAATGATCAGGAAAATTCACAAATAACACATTTGACAATTACTTATTCCTTATTTCACTACTAAAATCTTTCACTCATTTGTCATTTTTTGTTCGGGAAAACTTAACCATTAATCTCTCAAGAACAATGACCCTAGGTTAAAGCAAGAATATCAGAGGAAGACAGATAACACTACTACACTATCAATAGAGATTATGTCTGCAGTGCAATTGCCCCTGGCACATGTACTTCAGCTGGGTGACCCCAAAAGGGAAGAAATGCAAGAGCATCTCCCAGACAGCTGGAACAGCATGTAGAGCTGATACAAATCATCAAAGGAAGATGACGAGTTTCCTCAAGGTGCAGCAGGATGTCAATAACTCTAATACACATCTATATGTGAAATATAAATTTATTAGCCAATTCATGTATTGTAACAAAAAAGGGGGGGGGGTCACAAAAAATAATGTTTTATGTACTTGTTATTTATCTTCTTTATAGTTTAAAGAGGTGAGAATTATTCCATTCTCCATTGGGCAGATGAGAACACTGAAGGTCAGAGTGGTCATATAACTGCTCAGTGGGGGAGCAGTGTCTTAAAATGAGGGCATTTGATTCTAGAGTCTTCCTCATTGCTATCACATCTTGATGTGCCATTTTGTTCATAGCTCATCAGTATTTACCCAGAGATTTCAGTCTGAAATATAATATTCAGTCTTCTGGGACTGGCAGAGAAATGGAGAACTCAGGTCAGTGGGTACTAATGTTGGTTTGAGGTTCTCCAATGATTGTTGGTGGGACAGATGGGAGGATCTGTAGTAAGAATATGAGCCATCAAGGTCAAGGTGAAGTAAAGGAGAAATGGATGGATTAGAATGGATTAGGATACATGGAGGGGCTGGTGGTGTAGCTCAGTGGTATAGTATACATGAGGCCTTAGATGTGATCCCCAGCAGAGAGAGAGAGAGAGAGAGAGAGAGAGAGAGAGAGAGAGAGAGAAGAGAGAAAAGAGAAAGAAAGGAAGGAGAGATTTATTAATTTATAGTGTTAGAAAATTATGTCGGTTCATAGGAAATTTGTAGAGTTTATCAGTTTATAAAGATAGGAAAATTATTGCCACATCTTTGCTTTCATTTATTAGAACTATTAGTTACACATATTCTCTGTGTATGTATAACGACCATGTCTTAAGTTTAATTCATTTTTTTCTGTCTATCAGAATGTTGCACAAATGTGAAGTATTCAATAAGCATTTGTTATGGAATTTATTAATGCCATGGCTTCTTCATTGACTCTTGATCTGTGGGTACCAGCATTGAAATGTATAATCCTTAACCAAAGCACATTGGTATTTAATCCCCAAAGCAATTCTGAAAGATGAAATATCTCTTGCTTAATTTTTCTCATTACCCAAACATTCCTTTTTACTTGGGGCCTACTCACTTTTTAATTACATTTCCATTGATCTGATTTAGCCTGAGAAACTTGCTCATCACTCAAAACTACCACCAAAGAGAACTGACATTGCTGGGTGCCTTTCAGTTGAAAATATTCCCTGGCAGAATAATTTCTAGTTATTACAAGTGAAGTGGATAGGTAGCTCTGGTACACATGTAACAGCTAAAGGCATGTACAATAAATTGTGGATACCCTCAAATGTCCACAAAATAAACATTGTGTGGTTCTAAATCCAAAGTGTTCTAGCCTTTGACTTCTTAATAAAGGTCCATACAAGTTTGTTCAAAAGGCACCGGGGAATTTATCGAAGCCCAAATCCACAATCACAGTGGAGAAGAAGTGAGCATTTTGAATACATTGCTTGTATTTTTTTCCCAAAGGACCAGGCTGGCTTAGAAATACACTTTTTTTTTTTCCTGAAAATTCTTCTAAAATGTTAAAATGTATTCCCCCACTCCTTCATAGCAAGAAGGAAGTGGAAGGTCATATTATGAAGATGCAACCTCTGGTAGGATTTCTACCACCTCCTCTGCTTTTTGGGTAGGATTTTCCCATTTTATAAGTTTGTCTGGACCTTTCAACCAACCTTCTCTTTCAGGAGAAAACCTACTGAGTTCCTTTTCACCCCCTTATTACTGGAATTCCATATGCTGCTTCCTACCTAGGTATTGCTCCTGGGATGTTGAAGTTTTCAGTTCTTTTCCGTGATTCCTGCACCCTACTTCTGTAGCTCAAATTCACTCGTCCCAACAGGCTTTCTTTGGAAGTCTAGGCTTCTCTATTTATCTATACTTTTTATCTTATTTTGTGAATCTCCTATGAATATTGGGATACTCTCTTATTCTGACACATTTTTTTCTGAATTTTCATGTTTCTTTTCTTGGAGAATGGAGTTTTGCTCAGGGTTTGGTCCCTGGGGAAACTCCACATGATCATGGCTGGGTTTTGTAGACTTCTAAGTAGCATTCATTCTATTAATCAACTTGAGTCATCTGCTGGAGAATGCTAAGATTTCTCAACCTCTTGGCCAACCATTGGCTTGAACTGTGCTTTGAGACTGTCCCTACCTGGAGGACCAGTTCTCCCCATGTCCTGGACAAGACAAACCCAGAGTAGTCACTGTGACTTTAGATCATGCCAGTCTTCTCTTCAAAACATCCAACAGTTCCCGCCTCACTCCAAGTGAAACAGTGGCTTTAGAGAGGCCTAAAGACCAAGATGTGTCTCCCACCCCAAAAGTTCCATCACTCTAACTTGATGTCTTATAACCTTTCTCAGACAAAGCCACCCTGCTCTATCTGGCCCATTCTTAGCCCAGAGTCTATGTGTATCAAAACTTCTGCCTAGAAAAATCTTCCTTCATATGCTGCAGGGGTCATTCCTTCTCCTGACTCACATGTTGCTGTCTCAGCAACTCCTTGCCCACCTGCTCTCTTCAAAATTGCAAAGCCACTCTTCCTCCTTCCCCAGTCCTCACTCCAATTTCTCCATTTCTGATACTATTATTACTACTTAGTATACTACATATTTTTGCCTACTTATTTGTTTTGCAACTTGTTTGGGGACATTGGCATGGAATGTGAATTAGAAGAGGCACCTACATAATGGTCCTGAAAGTAAGGGATCTAGCATCAGAAGAGCAAGACTCAAATCCCCCAAACTTTGGTTTCTAGTTGTAGAACTTTGAAAAAGTCACTAAACTTTTCTATGTTTTTCTAAAACACAAAATACCTTGACAATAGTACCAAAGGTCAGTGGTATGAGGATTAAGTTTCCATAAATGACTTAGTGTATGGCCCCAGGGTGAGTGTACAGTGCATGTTTGCTACTTTCATTTTTATTATCATTATATTCTAGAGTACTAGGCATGGGTCACACAGTGAAGAAAGTCAGGTGGCTATGATTATGGCTGGGTGTCAAACCCCTTATCTCCCATTAAAACTGGCATTGCCTTTCTCAGATCTGTCAAGGCAATCCCCTCCTTACACCCAAACCATACTCTGCCTGACTGTTCTTTTACCGCTTCCATCTTATTTTAGAAGTTCAAAACAAGGTGAGCCATCAAAATTATGTGGAGATTGTTAAAAAGAAAACTCTGATACTCCTGTAGGGTATCAGGCACTGGTTCTCAAAGTATGTTCCTAGGAACGGAAGCATAATCAACACTACCTCTACAAGAGACCTGTTGAATTAAAATTTTGGATAAGGACTAACAATCTATGTTTTAACAAACTTTCCAGGTTATCATGACTTATGTTGACAATAACTGATCAAGTGGAGTCTGATTTTTGATAAGCCATTCATATGAATCATTTGTGTATTTTGTGGGGGTACAAGTACTCACAGAACAGCACTATAACTGATACTTTATCACACAGTGATGGCTAAACCATCTGCAGATTTCTGACCCTATAAGCAGAAACAGCCTCAGAATTCTCCTGTGTGTGCAGACTCTTAACAAGAAATGGACAGATCAGAGAAATACCTCTTAGAAGCCATTTCCTCTGGATTCACTGCTTTAATTTCTATCAAGCTTACTCATTTGATTTGTTTTTGACATGAGTTTGTTTTCAAGGATATTTTATTGCTAAATTCATTTAATCTAGCTGTTTTCAAATATTATGTCCTCACTATGTATCAAGACATCAACAACAGAGAAAAAAATCACAAACCATGAAAAAACATTTGATGGGGGTGTGTGAAACTAATATTTAACGGAGAGGACAGTGTTTGTCCCCATAGGGAGTCCCAGAAATTGGAAAGATGACATTTCCAATCACTCGTTGGTCCTTTAGATACTGATTCTTTAAAATGTAGGAGAGTGAGCTGTGTAATATTTTTTCATTTCTTGAGAAGCTCATTGATACAGAAAAGGTTAGAATTTACTTGCAGCATGTTCTTAATTTTGTTAAGTAAAGCTAGGAATTTATTTATTTTCCTATGCAATTTTGAAGATCCCCCCAAACTACTATAACCCAAAAATGAGTTAGGTTAAAAAAAAAAACAATAAAACATAGCCTCACTGAGGGCACAGAGAAAAGCTTAGTGAAGGTGGTAGAATAATGGGGCTTAGAAAATATTCATAGACATCTGGTGGCCTCTGTGGTCTCCTAAGATAGTACCATTCACATCTGCCTTTGGGCCCTTTGAGTTATGCAAGAGTGTCAAACGTTTTCTATAGAAAAGAGGTTTTCAGCCACCCAAACAACTCATGTTTCTTGGGCTTACCAGTTTAATATGTTCTCGCTTCTGGTATTTTTCACTGTAATATTGTTCTTGCCGAAGATTAAGCAGCTGCTGCTGTTGTTTGTCCTTCAGGTCTATTAACTTCTGGGTCATTTCAGCATCCAGGACAGCAAGATCCTGCTCAATCGTCGATGAGCCATGGTCAGGGCTGCTGGGATCTGATCTGCAAAGACACCAAGCTTGACTCACAAAGCACACAGGTGGTAATAAAGCACAGGGAAGGCTGTCTGTGAGAGGTTCTCCTAGAGAAGCCATGGTGTTTGGAAATAAAGATTTTGATGAGCCACTTGGTCTAGAGGATGAGACCTCAAAGACAAGCTTAGCAACAGAAGGTCTTAAATTACAGAGTCAATGATATTTGTGTTGCTCTGGGAAGAGGCAGGGGCCAAAAGAAAAAACCTTCTTTCCCACCTTTGGCCCACCTTTTGGTCCCTAGTCACTAGGCAGGATGGGTAGGAGAGGCCAAAAGAAAAGCCAGGAAGCTGAGGGTCCTGACTATAAGAGTGGTAAGAATGATAATCCTGTTCGGGAAAAACAATATGTATCAAGGGTTTTTAAGGCTTTTATCTTGTATACTTATTTATTTTTAATGTGGCATGTATAATGTTATCCCCGCTCCATTTTCTTTTTCTTTTTTTTTTTTTTTTTTGGTACTGGAGATTGAACTCAGGGGTACTCAACCACTGAGCCACATCCCAGCCCTATTTTTTGTGTTTTATGTAGAGACAGGGTCTCACTGAGTTGCTTAGCTTAGCACCTCACCGTTGCTGAGGCTGGCTTTGAACTCGCGATTCTCCTGTCTCAGCCTCCCTAAGTGCTGGGATTACAGGCTTGGGCCACCACGCCCGGCTCCAGCTCCATTTTCTTTATAAAAACTTTTTACTATGTTGAGTGCATTCTGATGCGGAAGGTTGAGGAGGTGCCATATCTTGCATATGCAGTGTTATGAACTGAAAATAGAGAGCACGTACAGACATTCTGTGGAGATAACCCTCCCAGCAAACTTCTTAGTTCTGTTTCTTAAGAGTTTTAATAGCAAGGACACATAATGAAAATATGGTTCTTTGGGGGCTGAATCAACTTAATTGATATCAGTGAGGCCAGGAGACCGATAATCAGTGTAGGTAATAAATGACTGGGTCAGAAAGATGGGAGCTAATTCAGGAGGAAATGAAATGCTAATATCTCCAAAGGCTTCCCCCTCCTCCTCCACTTGTTGCCAAGGATATCTGCCTCCAGGGAATTGTTCCCTCCAAAGAGTGCAGGAGTTGTTAATGAAATACCTCTTGGTTGGCTTCTTTCCTGTCCTTTGGGGCAGACACAGAGAGACACCCCTGGAAGCCTTCTTTCCCACCTTTGGCCCACCTTTTGGTCCCTAGTCACTAGGCAGGATGGGTAGGAGAGGCCAAGAGGATAAAGGAATTCTAAAATGTATAAAAGGGGCAGGATACTCTCACTTCCTCAGACACCCAGCTCTGGGGCCCCTTCTCTGCAGAGAAGTTTATCTCTGTTCTATCTTTTAAATAAAACTTGCTTTCTATGCTTGCCTTGGCATTTCTGGGGTGTTCTGTCTTCAACATTCCAGGGAAACTGAACTCGGCACTGATGGATTCTTATCACCAGCAGCAACATCACTACCCAAATGGTACTTTCCTTGAAGTGCTTCAGGTACAAGGGAAAGGAGATGCATATAGCTCTCCAACTATGAATAAACAGTTCATACTGAGTGCTTATTCTGTGCAGGAGGACTTTCTCTGCACTGTTCTTAGAGAATTAAACAGGTCTTTAGAAGGTTAGGACTAGTGTTCAAATAAGTTAAAGCAATTCTCCCTCACTTATGTCAAGATTCCATATAATTTTGTACTTTGTATTATCACTTGTAAAAAGACAATAGAAAGGGTGGCAGAATATTGGGAGCAAGAAATAGAGGAGGTATGGTGTTTTCATTTATATGGAGTGGCCCTCAGAAAGCAGAACAAACCACCCATGACAGCTATCACATTGGACTTTGCCTCCAGCTTCTTCACTAGCAATTAGACAGAATAGGAAGGGAATGTTTCTTAGAATCAGCTGTCACTAATTCCCATTGTTTTTTCCTTGAATTAGGTTACAATCATTGGCCTCACATGAAGCTGTTGTTAATCTTATGTTGTCAAATAAAAGATGCAGAACTCTCCACAAAGTTCATTCGTTAGTTCCTTCCTTCCCTCCCCCTCCCTCCCTTCCC
>PVHX01028775.1:0-17709 GCA_004024805.1 Geosciurus inauris
AATGGCAGCTATCCAAAATACCAGCAACAATAAGTGCTGGCGAGGATGTGGAGAAAAAGGTACACTTAAACATTGCTGGTGGGATTGCAAATTGGTGCAACCAATCTGGAAAGCAGTATGGAGACTGCTTAAAAAACTTGGAATGCAACCACCATTTGACCCAGCTATCCCACTCCTTGGCCTATACCCTAAAGACTTATAAACAGCACACTACAGTAAAGCAGCCACTTCAATGTTTATAGCAGCACAATTCACAATTTGCAAAACTGTGGAAGCAACCCAGATGTCCTTCAATAGATGAATGGATAAAGAAACTGTGGTACATATACACAATGGAATATTATTCAGCAATTAAAGAGAATAAAATTATGGCATTTGCAGGCAAATGGATGGAACTAGAGAGCATTATGCTAAGTGAAGTAAGCCAATCCCAAAAAATCAAATGCCGAATGGTCTCTCTGATTAGTGGATGCTGATGAATAAGGGAGGTGGGAATGGGAAACATAAGAGAAATAGAGAAACACTGGACGCAACATGGGGGAGGCGTTGGGCAGGAAAGGGGAATGGGTATAGTAAAGATGGTTGATAAAAAATGTATATAAATATATATATATATACTGTTCATTGAAAGTGCATATAAAGATGTTTTATATGAAGAATGTAATCTGCTTATAATTTTGTGCAAAGTTAGAAAAATTATGATTGTAACAATTTTTTTCTATTTGCCTCAACAAATGTTTTCAGTGAATAGTGTGTACAGCTTCTGAAAATTTGTTTTTTTCTGTTATGTTTGATAACATGTATTAAAATACAACTTTTGAGAAAAAGAAAAAAAAGAGAAAAAAAATTAAAAAAAAGAACTCTGAAAAAAATAATAAATGCACTACATAATGTGTTTGATTTAAAAAAAAAAAAAAAGACACCAGACTAACAGACTTGATAAAAAAAATTTAAAAAAAGACCCAACAATATGCTGCCTTCAAGAGACTCATCTCACAGGAAAAGACACCCATAGACTGAAAGTGAAAGGGTGGGAAAAATGTATCACTCACATGGACAGCATAAACAAGCAGAGGTTTCCATCCTCATATCAGATAAAGTAGACTTCAAACCAAAGTTAGTGAAAATTAATAAAGAAGGACATTTTACACTGCTTAAGGGAATCATACATCAACAAGACATAGCAATCATAAACATCTATGCCCCCCAAAATGGAGCATCTATGTACATCAAATGAACCCTTCTCAAGTACAAGAATTAAATAGACAACAACCACAATAATGCTAGGTGACTTTAACACAGCTCTCTTACCTCTGGATAGATCTTCCAAACAAAAACTCAACAAAGAAACCATAGAATGCAATAAAATAATCAATAATTGACTTAACAGACATTTATACAATATTCCATCCATCAATGAGCAAATACACTTTTTTCTCAGCAGCACATGGATTCTTCTCCAAAATAGATCATAGGTTGTACCACAAAGCAAGTCTTATCAAATACAAAAAAATAGAGATACTACTCTGCATTCTATTGGACCATAATGGAATAAAATTAGAAATCAATGACATATTAAAAAATAGAAACTACTCCAACACATGGAGACTAAATAATATGCTATTGAATTATGCATGGATAACAGAAGACATCAGAGAAGAGATAAAAAAATTCTTAGAGGTAAATAAGAACTATAATACAACCTATCAAAATCTCTGGGACACTATGGAGGCAGTGCTAAGAGGAAAATTCATTTCATGAAACTCATTCATTAAAAGAAGAAAAAGTCAACAAACAAATGACCTGACACTACATCTCAAAGCCCTAGAAAAACAGGAACAAACCAACACCAAAAGAAGAAAAAGACAGGAAATAGTTAAAATCAGGGCTGAAAGCAATGAATTTGAAAAAAAGAAACAATTCAAAAAATTGACAAAACAAAAAGCTGGTTCTTTTAAAAAATAAATAAAATTGACAAACGCTTAGCCACCCTAATGAAAAGAAGGAGAGAGAAAACCCAAATTACTAAAATTCATGATGAAAAAAGTAAATATCATGACAGACACTATTGAAATACAGAGGATAATTAGAAACTATTTTGAAAACTTATACTCCAGGAAAATAGAAAACACTGAAGACACTGACAAAATTCTAGAAGGATATGATTACCCAAACTGAACCAGGAGGACATACACAAACTTAAACACATCAATTTCAAGCGAGGAAATAGAAAAGCCTACAAACCAAGAAAAGCCCAGGACCAGATGGATTCTCAGCCAAGTTCTAGAAGAATTACAAAGAAGAATACCAATACTCCTCAAATTATTCCACGAAATTGAAACGGAGGGAACCCTTCCAAACTCATTCTATGAAGCTAATATCACCCTGATACTAAAACCAGACAGAGACACATCAAAGAAAGAAAATTTCAGACCAATATCCCTGATGAACATAGATGCGAAAATTCTCAATAAAATTTTGGCAAATCACATAAAAAACATTAAAAAAATAGGGCACCATGATCAAGTGGTGTTCATTCTAGGGACGCAAGGTTGGTTCAACATCAAAAAATGTAATCCATCACATTAATAGTCTTAAAGATAAGAATCATATGATTTTATCAATTGATGGAGAGAAAGCATTTGACAAAATACAGCATCCTTTTATGTTCAAAATACTAGAAAAATTAGGGATAGTAGGAATATACCTCAACACTGTAAAAGCTATCAATGCTAAACCCAAGGCCAACATCATCCTAAATGGAGAAAAGTTTAAAGCATTCCTTCTAAAAATGTGAACAAGACAGGGATGCCCTCTTTCACCACTTCTATTCAAACTATTGAAACTCTAGCCAGAGTAATAAGACTGATGAAATAAACTAAAGGGATACAAATAGGAAAGAACTCAAACTATCATTATTTGCCGACAACATGATTTTATACTTAGAGAATCCAAAAAATTCCACCAGAAAACTTCTAGAATTAATAAATGAATTCAGCAAAACAGCAGGATATAAAATCAATACCCATAATCAAATGCATCTCTATAAATAAGTGATGAACACTCTGAAAAGAAATTAGGAAAACTACCCCATTCAAAATAGCCTCAAAAAAAAAAAACCCAAAAACAAAAAACAAAAAAACTTGGGAATCAATATAACAAGAGACATGAAAGACCTCTACAATGAAAACTACAGAACACTAAAGAAAGAAATTGAATATCTTAGAAGATGGAAAGATCTCCCATGCTCTTGGATAGGCAGAATCAATATTATTTAGCCATACTACCCAAAGCGCTATACAGATTCAATGCAATCCCAATTAAAATCCCAAAGTCATTTCTTATAGAAATAGAAAAGGCAATCATAAAATTCATTTGGAAAAATGAGAGACACAGAATAGCCAAAGCAATCCCTAGCAAGAAGAATGAATCTGAAGGCATCATAATACCAGACCTTAAACTATACTACAAAGCTATAGTAACAAAAACAGCATGGTACTGGCACCAAAATAGACATGTAGATCAATGGTACAGAAGAGAAGACACAGAGACAAACTCACATAAATGCAGTTATTGCATACTAGACAAAGGCACCAAAACATACATTGGGGCAAAGATAGCCTCTTCAACAAATGGTGCTAGGAAAACTAGAAATCCACATGCAACCAAATGAAACTAAACCACTATATCTCACCATGCACAAAAATCAAATCAAAGTGGATCAGGGACCTAGGAATTAAACTAGATACCCTAATAGAGGAAAAAGTAAGCACAAACCTTCATTATGTCAGATTAGGCCCTTATTTCCTTAACAAGACTCTTAAAGTGCAGGAAATAAAATAATCAATAAATTGTATGAATTTAAACTAAAAAGCTTCTTCTTGGCAAAAGAAACAATCAATGAGGTAAACAGAAAACCTACATTTTCGAGCAAATTTTTGCCACATGCACATCAGATACAGCACTGATCTCCAGGGTATATAAAAAACTCAAAAAACTTAACACCAAGACCACAAACAACTTAATCAATAAATGGACTAAGGAAATGAACATATACTTCTCAGAAGAAGAAATACAATTGATGAACAAACATGAAAAAATGTTCAACATCTCTTGCAATTAGAGAAATTCAAATCAAAACTACTCCAAGATTTCATCTCATACCAGTCAGAATGTCAGTTATCAAGAAAATAGGCAACAATAAGTGTTGGCGAGGTTGTAGGGGAACAGGTACACTCATACATAGCTGGTGGGATTGCAAATTGTTGCAACCAATCTGGAAAGCAGTATGGAGATTCCTTAGAAAACTTGGAATGGAACCACCATCTGACCCAATTATCCCACTCCTCATTCTGTACCCTAAAAGACTTAAAAACATTATACTAAGTAATGCAGCCACTTCAATGTTTATGGAAGCACAATTCACAATTGCTAAACTGGGAAGCAACCTAGATGTACCTCAATAGATGAATGGGTAAAGGAACTTTGGTATATATACACAATGGAATATTACTCAGCATTAAGAGAGAATAAAATTATGGCATTTGCAGGTATATGGATGGAGTTGGAGAATATCATGCTAAGCAAAATAAACCAGTACCAAAAAAACAGGGACCAAATATTTTCTGTGATAAGTGGATGCTGATCCATAATGGTGGGAGGGGGGTAATAGGAAGAATGGAGGAACTTTGGGCAAAGGGGAGGAAGAGAAGGGTAGGGGATATAAGGGTAGGAAATATAGATGGTGGAATGAGATGGACATCATTACCCTAGGTACATGTATGACTGCACATATGGTGCAAAGCTACATTGTGTACAACCAGAGAAATTTAAAGTTGTACTGCATTTGTGTACAATGAATCAAAATGCATTCTGCTGTCATATATATGTAATTAGATTAAATTAATTAATTAATTAAAAAATGAAATGCTCTACTTGATCATAAATTATTATACTTCTCATTTCTTACTAATATTTTCAGAATTGTTTCATCTATGTTCACAAGTGAAATTGCTATTTCATTTTATTCACACAAAAAAAATCTTACCATGTTTAGTAGAAAAGTAATGCTGGCTTTATTTTGTGAGTTGAGCAATATTCCCTTTTTAGCTATTCCTCAGAAGAAATTGTATGGACTTGGAGTTTTTGTTTTTCCTCAATAATTAACCGAGTTCTCCTGGGTATTCACCTTATGGCTTGACTTTCCTTTCCATCAGTGTGTGTGACTAATTCAATCTCTTTCATGGTTACAGGTCTGTGATTTCATTTCTTGAATCAGTATATGAGTGACAGTAATTTTTTCTAAGAATTTGGTCATAATAATTGAGCTTGGAATTTACTATGTGACATTTTCTATGAAATGTTTTTATTACTCCTTAATATGTGCAACATCTGTTATGTCTAAATATTATATCCTGATATTTGATCATCTGTCTGTCTGTTTTCCTTAGTCAAGCTTACCAGAGGTATGCCAATATTGTTAGTAATTTATAAGAAAAAACTTGGACTTTTTTGATCTTCTCTATTATTTTTGGTTATATTCTATTTAATACATGTATCTTATTTTTATTATTAGATTTGTCTACCTTTTTGAACTTATTTCAGATGGTTATGTCTGGACAGTTACTGAGAAAGAACAAATACCCCTATTTTTAAATTTTACTTATTAATAACATTTACAAACTTGCATAATACAGATCATATCTATAAAAAGCAATGCTAATATGATTAAAAAAATGCAAATTCTGTGGTCCTGTCTTCAGGACTGCTGGAGAGTCAGCAAAGAAAGGGTGGTTGCCAGCTGTCTAGCTGCAAGCCTTTGTTATGCAGACGTATATTTCATTATGCTGTTATCTGAAATAACTTGGAAAGTAGACCTGCAATCATAGCTTACATAACTCTAATGGAATTGATTGAAAACCTTAGAATGTTGCTCTCTATTAGTTTTCTTTCTGTTGATTTTTTAAGTCCCACTTAAAAATTCTTTCGAACATGGACTGATGAGAATGGGTTATTATGAAGAGGCAGCCTAAACAGTTAATAAGACTGTGACCTCCATTATTTCCCAGGCAGCTCCTAGTAAGAGTTTTTAGCCAGACTAGATAGGTGAGCACAGGGACAAAAATCAGATGTAGGTCTCTCAATCCATTAAAGGAAGAGTAAATTATCAGTATGCATTTAAGTAAAAAAAGAAAAAAAATGTTTTTGATGAGAATTTTGCTTATGATTACTTGCAGAAGGAATTGATCAGAAAACTAGTAATTTTTAAGGAAATTGTGTTTCCAAAGAAACATAGGCCAATATGAAAGATTGTAATTTACCTGAATTTAACATTCTGACTCCTAGCCTTTATCATCATGATGTACACTGCACACACTATCCAGCCTCTAAGAAGACTATAACTTCTCATATTTTCATTTTGAAGGATAAGGACAAGGAAAGTCTCCCAAAGACAAAACTGGGGATCACAATGACAATTTCCAGAGAGCATTATAATGAGCTACAATAGAGGGGAACTAAAAAACTTATTTCAGTGAGAAATCTAAGATTGTTCACCACTCTTGTCCAATGGGATTTGATAGTTGCTCTAGATCAGTGACTGCTTAATTTCTTGTACTTTCTTTCAAAAGGGAGTTTTCAATGCATTTGTGCTATTTTTGTTTTAGCATTTTATATTGGTGCATGTAGGAGGGGGAAACCCCATTTCTTTTTGTGTTGTAATATCCTGAACATGATGAGTCACTTCAAGAGAATTGTCTGGCTTGGAACACTTACTCTCTCTACAAAAGAAACAATTCCAAACTTGCATCAAATTCAAAGTCCATATTTGGGTCCTGTGCAGTTCTCTTCTGCAGATCTTCACGTGACTCCTCTTGTTATGGTTTGATGTATAGAAGAGATTTGAACTTTTAGGGAAGTGGTGAGTGGTGGACTATGATCAACACTAACAGTTGTCCCTTTGCTCTCCATTCTATTCTTAACAGATTTAGTGAGACATATGGCACCACAGCTATAAGGACAATTTCTCACCTCTCTTGCATTTGGATTGGCTGCTACCCTGGCCAATGGATTATAAATTAAAGTAGTCATAACCACTGGGTTTTGCCTTTCTAAGAAGTAGCATGTCTCTCCTTTGCCCTTTGGTTGGCTTAGTGTGAATGGCTTAGCAAGAGCTATAGAGAAGTTATCTAAGATTGGAGGGTATGTACTGAGTAGGCCCTTGGTCACTGAAACAATGTTACCATATCAGCCCAGACCATAGTTGAACTACTTGTGAAAGAGAAAGGAATTTGTGTTTTGACCTTTGTTGCAAGAAATGAATCATATCCTTGCTAGTAAAATGTTACTGATAAGATTGATATCTGTGTGTCTGCAGCTAAAATGTTTTCCATCCTTGGCATACATTCAAAATTTTATTAATTAAACTTGAAAGAGCACTTGAAACTATCAATGAAGATCAGCCCTGACTTCTTTTGATTTAAAACAGATACAATGTCCTCCCCCCCAAAAAAATTGCTCCTTATTTTAAGTAACTGATCTGTCTGCTGTATTATTTCTTTCCCCAACATTTACAGTTTCCCAAGATTATCAGAGGCTATGTTTCAATGGTTATTTTAGTTACTGTTTTTTGCCTTATCTCCCTGCATTTAGTGAAATCTCTACACTCCCTGTGGTACTGAATATGATAAATCACATCATATTCAAGCTATCTGGAAACTAAACCACTGACATTTAAGATAATAAATTCAACAGCAAAGCCTTTCCCTCATCTACCACTAATCTTTTTGCCTTGCTCAGTCTATGACTAGTTGGAAATAACATCACTTTGGTGTTGAGATTGCAGAGGCTATAGAAATTCATACTGCGTGATGGTTGGTAAAAATGAATTTTATCAGGAAAATGAGAAAAGTGTCTTCAAATAATAAACTTTAGATAGCTATGGAAAGATAATATGGATGTTTAGCTGTGAGATGAATACTTAGATTACTGAACTAAACCAGCAGAAGAAACTTTTTTTTTCTTTTTGAATTTTGCATTACATGTAGAATTTCAAAACACTTGACCTGTAATAGCCTTCCAAATGCACCTTATTACCCAATTATTTTTATGTGGTTTATTCTCTGCTTCCAAGAACATTTCTACTCTTTAGATAGTTGAACAAACTGAGTTGTAAGGTATGTAAAGGTCATATTTTAAGTCAGTATTGGGACTTGTATTGAATTTTTGATCCCTTTCTTAAATCAGTTTACTTAAATTTTCATTATATCGCATGTGCCTGAAAAATTTCAATACTGTATATGAAATGTTATTTTGCATGACTCCATAACTTCCACATCTTTCTTATTCTATTTTTAGGTGCCCATGTTTAGGTTAGTCTGACCTTGCATTTCTGGTCCTGCATCGTACAGTTTATCACGCTTGAGGTATATGGACATGGTGGGTCCAAAACCAGTGAAATTCATTGGGCATATCAATGTGACATGAAAAGAAATTAGCTTTGCCACTGATGAACTTAAATATGTCCTTTGCAGATATGTCCTTTTTAGATGTTATATAATAATTTTAAGGGCTCTTTGTGTGTAATAAATTAAATATGACCAATTAAAATGAGTTGTTCTTATTCCACTTAACTAAGTAAAACTTATTTTATAGCCAATTATCTTACAACTTGGATATTAAGGTACTAATATGCTCTTTCCTAAGCATGCAGAAAGGTATCTTTGTTAACATTTTTTTCTAGGACTTGGTATTCTAAAAAAGGATCATAATAATGTTGCTTTTTATTCTTTCTTCAAATTAAGCTTCTTTGTACTTTCAAAGAAAACAATTTAATTTTTTTCCATCCCTTTCCTCCAATGCTTCAGGAAAGACATATGTTCTCATCCATCAAACAAATAAAGGCAAAAGATTGTAGATTGATCAGCGCTGTATATCTTTTCAAATTTTTAATATGTTGAATTATTTATTATAATAATATTTATTATACAAATGTCTAAACAAACCTGAAATCTCATGTCTATGTACCTATATATTACTTTTGCTATATCCCCTACTCCATAACTCTTGTTTAGTCTTTATTTCTGGTAGTGCACTAATTTTCCAAAACTCAATTCTCTCCTGATTTGGTGAAGTTCCATGATATTTATTAAGGTTCTTTCTGTAGTTTGCTTTTTTAATGCTGAGGCTTTATTTAGATTATATAAACTAAATACATGTGAGCACAATGTATGACAGAAATATAAAATATTCTAAAAGGATTTTACCCTCCCTTTTTCTCATCTTACAAAAATAGCTAACAGCAGATTATAACTCTTTACTTCCCATTCTCTTAGAAATTCCCTGCCCCTAGTTCCAGCTGAAATAGCTCCTGTTCTGACTTTCCAATTGTGCTTCCCACTTCTGGTTTCTATTCATTTTCTAAAGCACCAAAGTGATTTCCAAAGTGATTTATTTTCTTCCATTCCCTTTCTCTCTTTCCCTTCTTCTCTCTCTCTCTCTCTCCTCTTTTTATTTTTTTTGGGGGGACAGGGTCTCACTAAATTGCCCAGGCTGGCTTTGACTTTGAATTCTCCTGCTCAAGCTCCTGAATCACTGGGATTATGACTATGCCTCCTGGCCACTGAAGTGATTTTTGAATGCAGATTTGATCATATTATTACCCTGTTTAAACCCATATCATCTTTACTCTCCTCGGTACAGTATTCAAGGTCCTTTTCCACTGGAGCATAGCCCGCCTGCTCAGCTCTACCCTTGACATTCCCATCTACTAGTTTTGCATCCTACATGTGTTTCTAGTGATTTTATTTTTTTTCCCTTAGGGAGGTCTGTTTGGGAGCCTATTGAAGAAATGAGAAAACAATAGGGCTACTATTTTGATTCCAAAATTGATAAGGTGCTGCTCTCTTCCAACCCTCAATCAATTAATTGCCCATTAAAATTAAAATACAGAAAAATTTGCAATATGTCAAATTTTAGTACATCTCCAGTACTATAAGCAAGATTGTGGCTGGATTATGGCTGAATTATCTAGATCAATTATTGAAAATAGAATAAATGTCAACAAAATAATAATTATTCTCATCTTGATACTTAGGCTCAGCATTTTAGAAAATTTATTTTGGCTTAAAATTAAAAGAAAACACCCCATTGTAGATGGTATTGTTGAAGGAGATACATGCAACACACACATCTAATTGTTGCTTTTTTTCACCAATTTTAATTATTTCTGAAGTTATTCAAATGTGACTGCTTTAGATGAGATAATTAACTTGGGCATATCTCATTTGGCCTAAATGCTTATGTATAATATTAAGCAGAGCTGTTTTTCTGTTTCTCTAGAATTTGGCCTTCACTGTGACTTTAAAAATACTAGGTTTTGACCAGGTATGGTGTTGCATGCCTATAATCCCAGCAGCTCAGAAGGCTGAGGCAGGAGGATTGTAAGTTCAAAGCCAGCCTCAGCAACTTAGTGAGGTCCTGAGAAACTTAGTGAGACTCTGTCTCAAAATAAAAAATTTTAAAAAGCTGGATGTATGCCACAGGCTTCTTATCTCTCTCAGCCGCAGCCATTAATTCAGAAGATAATGGATGAGCAGCAATGGAGAATGAAGAAAAGACAAGCAGACACAGATAGAGAGTAGAAGGTGGGGCCAAGTGGGATACTGCTCTCTGATGGAGAAACAGTGACCCAGAGCTAGCTCAGCACATTTATTATGTAGGTTTCATCAAAAGGTTATTTGTGGGAAAGTTTCAGCAAAGAGGCAATCTGAAGGACACAGGACTGGCAAGACATTAGGATCATCTTGATGTGCTCAGAATCTTTTATCCCTGGGAGTTGGTGCCTGAACTCAAGGTCCCAACTGATAACTGCTGCGTGCCTTTGCACATAGCTGCTGCAGTCTGGTGTCGCCATAGCAAGAGGACCAACTTGACCTGCAGTTTTGCACAGACAGTTCCCAGCACAATACAGCCACAAGGGAGTCAGGAAGACCATGATTCAAATTACCACTCTCCACGGGGATGTGGCTCAGTGGTTACACACACTTAGGTTCAATCCTTGGAACCAAAAACAAAACAAAACAAAGAAAAACAAACAAATGGGTTTGGGGATAAATTTTAAGTAACAACAACAACAAACTCGATTTTGAGATAAATTTTAAGTAACAAGCTGTCATATTGTTCACCTCCATTTCTCTAATTCTCAGTACAGTGCCACCCAGACAAAGGCACTCAGTAGTCATTTCTGGAAGGCAAGTGCTCTGGTTTATACTTAGCTTTTTTCAATAATTAATCTAGATGATTCAGTTACAATCAGATTGTGGTACTGGAGATGTCCTAAAATTTGGCACATTCCATATTTTATTTTATTTTATTTTTAAAGGATTCGACAAGGAGAAGAAAATGGCACCTTATCAATATTAGAATCAAAATACTAGCCCTAGTGGTTGCTCATTTCCTTAATAGACCTTCCTGATAAAGGCAAACTGAAACATCAGTTTTCAATTAACTGATCACTTCCTGTGTATAAGGCAATAATAAGAAAGGTAGAAAAAAATGTTTTCATCGAGGCATGGTGATGCAGGCCTATAATCCTAGTGGCTCAGGAGGCTGAGACAGGAGAATTTCAAGTTCAAATCAAGACTCCACAACTTAGTGAAGACCTAAGAAACTTAGGGCAACCCTATTTCAAAATAAAAAGGGCCGAATATATGGCTCAGTGGTTAGGTGCCCCTGGGTTCAATCCTTAGTACAGAAAAAAAAATTTTTTTCAGCCAGCTACCAAGATCCATGTTGTTCTAAGAATACAATTATACATGTGGAAGGAATAGCAGGCATACTTATGAACAACATAGTTATCTTACACATGAAATAATGATAATAGCAGCAATAAAATGATGATGATTGACATTTATTGAATGCTTACTATATCTAAATTTACTTTAGCTAAAATCTCTGCTGAAGTCTTCTAAGTACTGTATCATCAAATTCTCACAGCAATGATGTGAGGCAAGAACTACTATTAAACCCATTTTACAAACTGAGAATTTAAGAGGTTATATAAGACACTTAGCTTTATGCAACTTGTAAGGTATAGAGATGAAACTAGTTTTCTGAGTTCATAACTTTATAATACTCTAAAATGGGACAGTTACTTATGTCTGAGGTATCAATAAGATAGTGGAGTTAAATGAATTATAGAATCAAATATATTCACAATAAAATACAATTTTAAAATATTTTCTTTTATGTGTTGGGAAGCAATTAAGAACAACTTCTCCATGTTTCTAGCTTAGAGAAAGGAGATTTCTCCTGAGATTAGAGTTCACCTTTGGTTAAAATTGACACTGAAGCAGTCTTATTTCTACAATGTTTTGAAGTCTTGATTTATTTAGCTATATACCACATAAACATTGATAAATCTGGTGTGGCATATGCTTGATATTACAAGTTTTAGAACTCCATAGTAGGTAACAGGATTAAAAAAAAACTGCTTCTTAATATTGCAGAAGTTACATGGTATATATTTCAAGACCTTGTTCAGAAACAGCACCAGCTTACATGATCCTATTACTAATAGAGTCCATAGCAAATATGGAAACAGGTGCATACATAAAAATCTACTTTGATAATTGAAATCTGTTTTAAATAAACAACAAACAATATATCTTAAGTTGTCATTACTGCGGTATTCAAATGAAAGGAGGTTCATGAATGATTATGCAAATTTCAAGGAATACATTCAAAATGCAGTTTAACAGCAGTATGCAAAACATGAAAATATGTCCATTTCTTGTTTTCGTAGCTGAGTTAATCTACTTGTATTTCAGAAATCTAATATTTAAGGAGGGAGAAGCTGGTAATTTAGTTGTCATTGGCACAGATATAACTATAGGAAATTTCTATAAATATTTTTAGTCAATTACTCTTGGCCAGGAAGTCTGAAAATTCATGATACAAACAGAATAATTCATAGGAAAAAAAAGACAAAGAGAATAGATTTTCAAACCATGAAACAAGATATAAATGAAAGGGATTAAAAAAAGGAACACAAGATTCATTATTCATCAATTCAATGTGTTTTAATCAATCGCTTTCTATTTGCCGTGCAAGATATACCTATGGATATGGCCTCTGAAAGGTACAGAATTTTTAACACTATTAGCCCAATTCATTATTTAACTGCAATTATGATAAGTTCTGAAAGGAGACATTACAGTGGACTGTGAGTGCAGTTAGAGAGCTTAAATTAGGAAGAGGCAAGAGAAGAGGGGGCACAGCAGGTAACTCAAAGATCCGTTAGGGAAGGCTATTTGCACTGCAATCTGAACAAACTAGATCAACTAACTAGGTGAAAAAGGATGAGAGTCATATACTGTAGTGATGTGAAGCACCATAGTACACTGAACTGTCACATGGATGTGACATGGGATGCAATCAGAATGATGTCAGTGAACTCTATCTGGCATCTGTATAGTATTATCTACATGTGTACCAATGGCCATGCTAAAGGCTATATATTTATTTACATGATTATTTCTTATAGAATACTCTGAGTAGGATATATTATTATCCCCATTTAAAGATGAGAAAAAAGAGGCAGGATAACTTTGTCAGGGTCATGCTGCTGGTCTATGGCAGAGCTGGTTTGAGTCTAGGCCATTTGTTTCCAGAGACTGCACTTTTTTTTTTTTGGGTACCAGGGATTGAACTCAGGGGCACTCGACCACTGAGACACATCCCCAGCCCCATTTTGTGTTTTATGTAGAGACAGGGTCTCACTGACTTCACTTTTGATCACTACCCACCTAAACTAGACATTCACCTATAACTGTCTAGCCTCTATGTGAATTTCTATGCCAAGATTTTTCACAATGTGGTTAGATACTTGTCTTAGAGTTGATGGCAGGGTGATGTTCTAGGAAAATCCTATATTTGGAAAGAGTACCATGTGATAATTAAGTTTACTCTGGAATCAAACAGATAGGAATTGACTCTCCGTCCCACCCTTCCTCACTCTTAGGAAAAATTAGGTGACATTTTTCAGCATTCTAAGTATCAAGAATAGCCATAAAATTGGGATAATAATGATGTCTTTATCACAGACTTGATATGAGGTTTCCATAAGATAATAAATGAACAACCTATCCTTGGCAGAGAGTAATTGCTCAGTAAGTGTTAGTTACTATTATATATAGAAAATAAAGATTAAAAATAGATGTCAAAGAGAACTTTCAATATCTTGCATACATGTGTAAATATTGTTCCATAAACAACAGGAAGCTAGTGAATTTTTCTAGAGAATAATAATAAATATTCATGATAAACTATTAGTGATAATCTAGAGTTTAAAACTGTTTTTAAATTGGTTATCTAATTCAGTCCTGGACCAACCAATTCTGATGGATGATATTCTGATTGTCACTTTCCAGGTAAAGAGACTAACATTTAGCTTAAGCAATTTGTCCAAGAGTTCATAGGACTTAGTAGTGCAGCTTTAATTTAGATCAGGACTTTGTGACAAAGGACTGTATAATTTTCACTATAACATAGTGGATCTGTAATTCTAAAAAGGCACTATAAAGAGTTTACATAGCAAAAGTAGGGGGCAAAGATGTTTTGGTTTTTCTGAATTTGAAGAGATTTTTTTTTTCTATTTAGAATGGTGATCAGATATCTATCTCTTAAAGGTTTGGAAAGCTGAAAACATTGGTGTTGGTTCCACACCTGTCATTCCTTATTTTTGATTCAACTTGTAGATAAGTTATTGAACATGCATGGTTGTGGGTTTCCTCATTTGAGAATTATCAGCGATCAAATAAGAGTCCCCTCCTTCTAAAAAAAAAAAAGCCATAACAAAACAGAAAATTCAAAAGGTAAACATAGTTATGTTACTATCATCTTAAAAACACAAGTTTCTGAGCAGATCCGCTTGGGTTCATGCCGGTAGCGGAGTGGCGGGCATGGGTTGGACTCAGGGTTTGTTTCGCGCCTTGTGGAGAGCGCTGTCGAAGGAGGTGAAGGAGCACGTGGGCACAGATCAGCTCGGAAACAAGTATTACTACATCCCGGAGTACAAGAACTAGAGAGGACAAACTATTCGAGAGAAAAGGATTGTAGAAGCAGCAAATAAAAAAGAAATAGACTATGAAGTGGGGGATATCCCAACAGAATGGGAAGCTTGGATTAGAAGAACAAGAAAGACTCCACCTACTATGGAGGAAATACTAAAGAATGAAAACTATAGAGAAGAAATTAAAATAAAAAGTCAAGAATTTTATGAAAAAGAAAAACTCCTTAGTAAAGAGACCATCAAGGAACACTTGCCTCTACCTGTTCAAACTCAAATTAAAGGGCATGCCTCTGCTCCATACTTTGGAAAGGAAGAACCCTCTGTGGCTCCCACGAGCACTGGTAAAACCTTTCAGCCAGGATCTTGGATGCCACAAGATGGCAAGAGCCAGAAACAATGAATTGAACTCTGATGAAATCATTTAATTTACACGGCCATGACAATTTTAACAAATAAAAGGTTAGTTACTTTATATTTTCTGGGTATACAATATCTCTGTATTCTATTTTGAGTATACAGTAGCTCTATATTCTAGTTTAAGAATTCAGTTTTAGTACCCATTAAGAAACAGGCAGAAATTTGCTCCCAAAGTGTGGGCTTTTTTCGCCTTATTGTTTCTTTTGCTGAGCAGCTTTTTGGTTTGAGTCTATCCCGTTTATTGATTCTTGATTTTATTTTTTCCACTTTAGGAGTCTTGTTGAGGAAGTTGGGGCCTGGTCTGATGTGATGGGGATTTGGGCCTACTTTTTCTTCTATTAGGCATAGGGTCTAATTACTAGGTCCTTGATCCACTTTGAGTTTTGTGCATGGTGAGAGATATGGGTTTAGTTTCATTTTGATTTATGTGGATTTCCAGTTTTTCCAGCACCACTTGTTGGGGAGGCTATCTTTTCTCCAATGCATGTTTTTGGCATCTTTGAGCTAACTTCATTTATGTGGATTTGTCTCTGTGTCTTTTATTCTGTACCATTGGTCTGCAAGTCTATTTTGGTGCCAATACCATGCCATTTTTGTTACTGTAGCTTTGTAGTATAGTTTAAGGTCTGATATTTTGATGCATCCTGCTTCACTCTTCTTGCTAAGGATTGCTTTGACTATTCTGGGTCTCTTATTTTTCCAAATGTATTTCATGATTGCTTTTTCTAATTTCTATCAAGAATGATGTTGGGATTTTAATTCAAATCACATTGAATCTGTATAGAGCTTTTGGTAGTATGGCCATTTTGACAATATTAATTCTGCCTATCCAAGGGAGATCTTTCCATCTTCTAAGGTCTTCTTCGATTTCTTTCTTTAGTGTTCTGTGGTTTTCATTGTGGAGGTCTTTCACTTCTTTTGTTAAATTGATTCCCAAGGTTTTGTTTATTTTGTTTGTTTGTTTGTTTTGAGGCTACTGTAAATGGGGTAGTTTTCCTAACAGAGGAAGAAGTAGGTAGGCCCAAACCTTCGTCGCATCGGATTGGGTCCCAGCTTCCTTAGCAAGACTCCTGAAGCACAAGAAATACAGTAAAGAATCGGGGCTGGGATTGTAGTTCAGCAGTAGAGTGCTTGCCTCGCATGCGTGAGGCCCTGGGTTCAATCCTCAGCACCACATACAAAGCAATAAAATAAAGACATTGTGTCCATCTACAACTAAAAAAAAAAAAAAGAAATACAGTGAAGAATCAATGGATGGGATGGACTCAGACTGGAAAGCTTCTTCTCAGCGGGGGAAACAATGAATGAGGTGAACAGACAGCCTGCATTCTGGGAACAAATTCTGCCACACACACATCAGGTAGAGCACTAATCTCCAAGATATATAAAGAACTCAAAAAACTTAACAACAAAAAACAAACAACCGTATCAATAAATGTGCTAAGGAGCTGAACAGACACTTCTCAGAAGAAGATATACAATCGATCAACAAATATATGAAGAAATGTTCAACATCTCTAGCAATTAGAGAAATGTAAATCAAAACTACTCTTAAGATTTCATCTCACTCCAGTCAGATTGGCAGTTATCAAGAATACAAAGCTAAGGAGCTGAATAGAAACCTTTCAGAAGAAGATATACAATCAATAAATATATATATGAAGAAATGTTCATCATCTCTAGCTATTAGAGAAATGCAAATCAAAACTACACTCAGATATCATCTCACTCCAGTCAGAATGGCAGCTATCCAAAATACCAGCAACAATAAGTGCTGGCGAGGATGTGGAGAAAAAGGTACACTCAAACACTGCTGGTGGGACTGCAAATTGATGCAACCAATCTGGAAAGCAGTATGGAGATTCCTTAAAAAACTTGGAATGGAACCACCATTCAATCCAGCTATCCCACTCCTTGGCTTATACCCTAAAGATTTAAAAAAAGCTCACTACAATAAAGCAGTCACCTCAATGTTTATAGCAGCACAATTCACAATTGCAAAACTATGGAAGCAACCCAGATACCCTTCAATAGATGAATGGATAAAGAAATTGTGGTACATATACACAATGGAATATTATTCAGCAATAAAAGAAAATAAAATTATGGCATTTACAGGCAAATGGATAGAATTGGAGAACATTATGCTTAGTGAAGTAAGCCAATCCCAAAAAACCAAATGCCGAATGTTCTCTCTCATTAGTGGATGAGGATACATAAGG
>PVHX01028776.1:0-17706 GCA_004024805.1 Geosciurus inauris
GTGGAGGAGGGAGGAGGGAGAGGGAGCCGACCTGGGGTCACAGGTGGAGGAGGGAGGAGGGAGAGGGAGCCGACCTGGGGTCACAGGTGGAGGATTTCCCAGGGGCAGAGTACAGGCTCAGCAGGAGAGAGCAAAGCGCCCTTGGTCAGGCACCAGGCAGAGGGCTGCTGGCGCACGCGCTCACTCTCCACATCCCCTGCTTTTCCCCAGCCCAAGTCTGCTCTGTCAGAGGAGCTCTGTGTTCCCAGTGTTGTAGATGGAACCCAAAGGGAACCAGTGCTCAGGAACGAAGCCCGGCTCCCTGCTCCAGAGCCAGGAGCACGTGGCCACATCACCACCTCACAGCCATCCTTTGCCTCCACCTGCTGAGCCGGCACACTGGCAAGCCACAGCCTCGTCTGACTCAGCCCCTGGGTGGCATCTCCCTCCTTTGTACAAACCCGAGGCCCCATCTCATCCACCAGGACCCCGCTGCTTGGGGCTACCTCAGTGTCCCCTCAAAGTCCAAGAGAAGACAAAGACCTACCCTGACCTCAGGCACATGGCCAACAACGGGCCTTGAACCCTGAGATGCAGCGATGGGGTGCTGCCTGGGGCTGCAGGGTGATGTCCAGCTGTGCAAGTGGTCTAAGCACATCTGCTAAATGGGAGAACACACTCCTCCCCGGATTTGCCCAGGACGGCGGCAAGAAGCATCCCTGTTCTCCCTGAAGGCCTCAAAGGGCGGCAGTACAGGACTCCAATGCTGACACTCAGACAGTCCCTGAGGCTCACCTCCAGGTGGGTGTCCTGTCCATCAGACGCACACCCACCTCGCCACCCATTTCCTCAGTACATCAGGGCAGTGGCTGACCTCTCACTCCTTTACTTTCGGTACTTGGGATTGAACCCAGGGCACATTACCACTGAGTCACACCACCACTGAGTCACAGTCCAAGCACTTTTTGTTTTATTTTTTAAATTTTGAGGCATGCCTTGCTAAGCTGCTGGACCTTGTGTGAGGACCCAGCCTGCAAACCTCTCCCAGCCCAGTCACAAGAGGACCCTCACAGGGACCCTGGAGGCCACTCAGGCATCTCTATACTGAGTTCTAGGGGTCCTGCTGGGCATGAGCACACATGCCCACTGCACATCTCAAAGCCATAGAGGAATGGCCCAGTGGGCAGCACCATGCTCAGGGCGTCACTTGGGCCTTGTCCCCAAGAATCGCCAGCCAGGCGGCCCTAGCAGAACTGCCTCTCAGTACCGCAACAGCAGAGACCAGATTACAGGCGACTCACATCCCCAGGTGGAGGCTACCGAGCGCTTCTAAGCAAGGGCATGAGCGGATCAGATCTGCTCCTCAGAGAACCATCTCCCCAGGCAGCCCATCAGTTGCATAGCAGGGACAGAAGAGAAGGCCATAGAAAGGGGCTGCCTGGACCCCACCCCCAGGCGGGGGAGCCCCTGTGCAGGACCTTGCCCTACACATCAGACCCAGGACAGCAGTGTCCCATGGTGTGCAAGACCTTGGCTGGGTGGAGCCTGCAGGGCGACCAGGGACCCCTTGGACGTAAGCAAGCAGAGCACACAGGCACCAGAACTTCCTTCCAAAGCCCAGCCCAGAGAGGCTGGGGGCCTCACCTGGCCACAGCCCCTCCAGGGCCCCTTCCTACGGCAGGGAGGGAGCAGCACAGCACTGCCAGCTGTGCACGAGCTGGCACGGCCACGGAAAGCTCTGCCGCTGCCACTGAGAGAGCCCTCTGTCGGTCTCACTCACACGGGCAGCTCGGGATGGGAGGCTCCAGCAGGGAAGCAGGGAAGGACGTCTTCTAGAATCTTCAGTCTCCAGAAAAGGGTGCTGGGTACCAGGCAGCGCCTAGGCTGGGCCAGGCCTCAGAACAGGTACCTCTTGGGCACAGGGGCAAGAATCCCCACAGGACCAGTCTGAAATCCTGCCGGGAGCACCCCAAGTGCAGCTGGAGGCCATGCAGAGAGGAGGGACCCCGCACCTCCCCTCCCCGTGAGTGATGCCATGACACCCAGCCCAGTGGGGTGACCTTGGGGGTCACTGCAGATGGGTGCCCAGGCCTCCAGGAGCCTGCACCGCAGAAGCCCACACGGGGGTGGCACAGTGGCAGGCCGCTGCTGAGAGCTGTATCTCTGGACCACTCGGTCCACCTTCCCTAAGCCACAGCATCCTTTCTCTTAAAGGTTGCACAGCCAAATTTTTTTCTCAAAAACAAACAGGACCAAAAGGCGGCACCAGGGTCACCTCTGGCAGGCCAGGAGTGGTCAGCGGGTGAGGCAGACCCAGAGCGGGCCACTCGGGAGCTGCGCACCAAGCCTGAGTAGTAAGACTCCAGAGGCCTCCCCACAATCTGGGAGCAAAGGACTGCTGGCGGCCCAGTCATGCCGGCCTCCAACCTCCCGTGACACTCGTGCCCTGGCGTGTGGCTGGGCTCGGGGACTCCTGCTCCAGATGACTGCTCACACCTGCGTGGGTCTTCCCTGTGGCATGTGCTGTCGTGGGAGAAGATGTCAGGACCCAAAGCCTCTTCAGCTCCCACAGCAGCATGTGCTGGGAAGATCCCAGACCTCAGGACGCAGCACTGCCCTTCGGGAGTCTGGAATTTTCCTCCTTGGGAATATGTTAGTCAAAAGTTTAAAACATAAGGGGCTGGGGTTGTGGCGCAGTGGTAGCGTGCTCGCCTAGCACGCGTGAGGCACTGGGTTCGATCCTCAGCACCACATACAAATAAAATAAAGATATTGTGTCCACCTACAACTAATAAATAAATAAATACTAAAAAGAAGTTTAAAACATAAAAGACACAAGGGCTGGGGTTGCAGCTCAGTGGCAGAGTGACTGCCTGGCATGCACAAGGCCCTGGGTCCCATCCCCCCCAACAAAAAAATTAATAAAAACAATGAAACAAAAAACAAAACAAAACAAGAGGGCCAAGGTTGTGGCTCAGTGGCAGAGCACTTGCCTTGCACATGTGAGGCACTGGGTTCCATCCTCAGCACCACATAAAAACAAATAGACAAAATAAAGACGTTGAGTCCATCTATAACTAAAAAATATTTTAAGAAAAGAAAAAAAAGAAATGTTTCTGACGTGATAAAATATGCTTAACAACACAAACGAAAAACTCAGGGAGCAAAAGCAGGAGGCTGAGCTCCGGCTGGTGAACACTGGGTTCGATCCTCAGCACCACATAAAAACAAATAGACAAAATAAAGACATTGAGTCCACCTATAAGTAAACAATATTTTAAAAAACGAAAAGAAAGAAACATTTCTGATGTGATAAAATACGCTTAACACCACAAATGAAAAACTCAGGGAGCAAAAGCAGGAGGCTGAGCTCCGGCTGGTGAACACTGCACCAAGACGACGAAGCAGGACGAGGCTGGTCTCCCACCACGCACAGCCCACAGGCTATTGGTTTTCTGTCACCTTCTACAAGTGCAATAAAACAAAATCAAAAAGCCATCCATAAAGACTGGGTGCTAACTTCTTGTAATCAAAGAAAAACTCCAGAGAAAACAGTAACAGCTCTTCAACTAAAAGAACCTAGACAGGAGCAGCTGGAGGTGCAGCAACTGGGGTGCCGCTCTTCGGCCCTGAGGCGCCACCCAAGATTCTGAGCTACACAGAGAAGAAACACGCAGCACCCCAAGGGAGCCGGGGCCCAAGGTGGCTCTGGAAGCGCCTGCTTCTCAGGAGAGGCAGGCTCAGGAGCAGAGCTCGTGCAACCTGACCGCCTCACTCACGGGCGCCGACAGAAGGCCTCTGTCATGCCAGCCACTTCCCGGGGAAGGAACAGGCCACGAACCCTCCCAGGCTGACCACTTCGCCCAGCAGTCAGCTGGCATGGCCATGGCTGCCGCATGTCTATCCCACCCAGCCCACCCTGGCAGGGGTCGGACTGCCCTCCAGGTAGAAAGCAGGATGTCCAGAGCTGCCAGCCAGCGAGCACGCCCCATGCGACACTTGGGACGCATTCACAGTGGGGCACGGTTGCTCCATCTACATGAGCCCCTCAACACGGAAGTCCCTGCGAGGAGACCCAGGGGCAAGCCCCGACCCAGACTCAGTCCCTGCCAGCTGCTCCCCGAGGCCACAGCAAGCTGCCCAGAAGGCCAAAGCTGAGGTGACAGCGGACAGAACTGAGGCCCAGCTCAGAGAGGGACACAGCTCCCTGCCCAAGAGGAAGACTCAGGCACCGGGAAGCGGCACAAGGCAGAGGCCAACCTGCCGGCCCTGCCTACCCCTGCACAAGGCCCCGCTGACACCCAGGGCAGAGACCAGGGGCCCTGCCCAGAAACCTGGGGTCCATGTGGTCATCTCTACAGGGGCCAACATGGAAGGGGAGCCCACTGACCACAGCCTCAGGGTAGGCCCCAGGGGCTGACAGCACCCACAGGTGGATGGTGCCCAACAAGGCCAGGCAGCTGGAGTGTGCAGAAGGACAGGAGGGACAGTGATCAGGACCTTTCCCTGCTCCTCAATAAAGAAACAGGAAACCAGATGACCTCTGCCAGGCAGCGTGGCTCAGGTCCAGTCCCCAGCCCATGGGACCCCAGGCTCAGCATGGGCACCTGCTGAGAAAGCCTGGCCTGTGAGGCCCCAGGCAGGCTAGGGGCGAGCCCACAGACGGGCTAGGGAGGGCCCACAGTAGACTCCCAAACCTGTGCAGGGACCCAGAGCCTCACTTCTGGGAACATGGCAAGACAGGACCTGGCTTTGGGCAGTCACATGATGTCCACATGGGTGACAGACACTCCCAGGGAAACCACAAGACACAGAAGGAGAACGAGACAGATCCTCTCACACCAGGGGGAATGGAGGCAGAGGCCCAGACCCAGATCACAGCGGGCCAGCCTGGGCAGGGGCAGGAAGGCTCTGCCCAGTGGGGCCCTGCTGGCACCCCCAGGCACCAGCATCTCCCTGCCTAGGGCTGGGAGTCTGGCAGAGAGTGGCACTGTCTCAACCTGTCCTCCTCCTGCAGGGCCTGGTCCAGGAACAGTGCCTCTGCCATCAGCCACTGGTTCCTCGCCATGTGCGATGCAGAAGCAGAGACCACAGCAAGAAACACGAACTCAGGGATGTGGAGCCAGAAAGGTGAGGGCCCTTCACAAACGAGGGGCGAGAACCCACCAGGGGCCTCATCTCAGGCAGGAAAATGTGGTCCAAGGGGACATGGGGGGGGGGGCAACATCTGGAAGGAGCAGCTGCAGGACAGCCAGAAGCCAGGCACAGCTGGGTGCTATGGCACAGGGAGGAAAGCTGTGGCCTCAGTGGTCAGGCACTCCTGCCCACTCCGTCTGGGAGGACAGGCCCTCCCTCACAGGGTCCAGGTAGCACCACGGAGAGAGGACCTGGCAGGGAGCAAAGGTGTGAGGACAAGAGTGGAGGCAGGCTGACATTCCTGGGGAGGGTAGGAGGGCCAGAGCTCCTGCTGAAGGTTGGAGACTCATCCAGGTGGAGGACAGTGCGCAGATGCTGTGCCCAAGGCAAGAGGGCCTGGCTGGACGGCACTCAGTGGATATGGTGGAAATGGAGCACCCTGGGTACTCAGGGATCAGGCAGATGGTGGGGTACGGGGTACCTCCTTGCTGTCCTGGCTGTGACACAGGTGGAGACCACTGTGCAGGTGGGGAAGGGGCAGGGGTCTGGGAGGCATGATCACACTGTCCCTGACCAGGGCAAGGTCTGAGTCCAGGCAGGGACAGGTACTAAGGAACAGATGGAGGGCACGGGCCAGCTGTGTGGGAGGCACTGCCCCTTCCCGTGAGAGCACCAGCTGTGGACAAGCCCAGGGTCCACTCGGCACCAAGTACACACCCCCACGCACCAGGGAAGGCCCGGCCAGTGGCTTCCTGGGGCCCAGGCAGCAGGGAACTGGCCCCAGGAGGAAGACCCCAAGGCCCCAGCCTAGTGGGGACCTCCTGCCTCTCCCCACGGCTGGCAAAGCGCCTTCCTGTTGCAATGGAGTGAGCAGGAGGCAGGGAAGGGTTGGGGTGACTCAGAGCGGACTTGGGAGGGGGGTTCCCTGCCGACGACCAGCCCCAGGGAACCCCGCGGGGGAAGGCTGGGGCACGACGCAGCAGGCTCTGGGCAGGCACGCGGCCCTCCGCGGGCTCGGGGCCCAGCGGCAGGCGCCAGCTCGGCGCGGCCCCTCGCAAACCCCACGCGCCCTGGACCCCCAAACTCCTGCTCCCAGGAGGGCGCCAGCGCCTCCGAGGCCACGTGCTCCGGCCGGGCGGCTGCACCGGCCGCAGCCGGGCCCCGACCCCCGGGGCGCCTGGCCTCCGCGCCGCGCCGAGGGCCACCGGGCCCCAACAGGTGGGCACAGCCCCGCCGCCCGCGGCCGCCCGCGGCCGGGGCCATCTTGGGCGAGCCGGGCGGGGGCGCGGGCGCGGCGGCGGGAGGCCGCGCATGGAGGCCGCGGCGGGGCCTTACCTCCGACCCTGTACATGTTGGCGGCCATGTCCGGGCCGGCGGCGGCGGGGCCGCGGGCGGGCGGGCGCGGGGCGCGGGCGGCCGGGCGGGCGCGGGCCGGGGCGGGGGCCGGGGCCGGGCCGGGGGCGGGCGCGGGGGCCGCCGGCGGGCGTTTTAAAGGGGCCGCGCTGCTCCGCCGCCGCCGCCGCCGCCGCCTCCGAGGCCGCCGAGGCCGCGCAGGGACGGGAGGGCCGCGGCGCGGGCGGGAGAGGAAGAGGAGGAGCGGCCGCGGGCGGCGGGGAGGGGCCTCGGGCGCCGCCGCCCACCGCGCGGGCCGTTACCCGACCCCGCGCCGCGCCGCCCGCGCGCCCCTGCCCGCCCGGCCCCTCCGCACCCCGGCGGCCGGCCGCGCGCCCCCGCCCCGGGCCCCTCGGCGGCCCCCGGTGGCCCTCCCGCCGCGCCTTCCGCCGGCGGGCCGGGACATCCCCAGGTGGCCCTCGCGCGCGCCCCTGCCTTGCCGGCCTCTTGGCGTCCCCGGATGGCCCTGCCGCGCGCCCCTCTCCGGTGGGCCTTCTCCACATCCCTAGGTGGCCTTCTGGAGCGCCCTGGGGCCTCCATGCCTGAGCCCTTCTTGTGCCCCCAGGTGGACCCTGCTCAGTCCCTCCGAGGGTCCTCCGTGGCAGCCTCCCAGGGGTCCTCTCGGTGCTTGAGCCCTCCAGGCATTCCCAGCCCTCTCCCTCAGTAGCCCACCTGTCCAGGAGCACAGCAGTCTAGCCTGACCTCGAGGCCTCTGCCCAACACCTTCCTTCCGAAGCTAACCTCTGCCACCCAACATCGGGTGGTCTGCGGCGCTGCTCTCCATCTTCCAGCCCCCATGATCATCTCTGGACTTCAATAACTGTGCCCCTGCCCCCAGCGGGCATGTTCCTGAGCTGGCGAGGCCTTCCTGGACTGTGGCCTGGTGAAAAGGCCAACGAAAGATAGGGTCTTGTGCCGAGGACCCTCTGCTGCTGGCCCCAGCTTAGGCTGAATCCCAGCAAGGCGAGAGTGCTGGGGCAGTTCCCCTGTATGCAGAGGGGCACCTCACGCTTCCCAGCACCTCTCAGGATTTTTAGCTGTGTTCGCTTTTTGAGCATTATTAAAGCTGAAGGAGAGTACATTGCCCAGATACCACCCCCAAGAGCTGAGGACAGCAGGTGGTCCCAAATGACAAAATCATGGTGCCCCCTCAGACCGGGTGGGGAAGGTTCGAGTTGGTCTAAGCATGCCTGTGGTGCCGCCCAGTTTATGTGCACAGTGAAGGTCTATGGCTGCAGGGCAACCCTATGAGACACCGGGCGCAGTGCAGAGTGTGTCCCAGAGGAGAGCCCCAGGCCACCGTGCAGGCTCTGCGCAGGTGCTCAGGGCCCAGACCAACACACTGCGCACATTCTGCCTGCATGATGCTGGGGATCTATGCGAAAACCAACAGGAGTGCTGGGACCAAAGCCAGGCAGGGTCCAAGGAGGGCGAACACCACAATTGTGTGCTAAGAATGGATGGGAAGCCAGGCGCAGTGGCGCAAGCCTGTAATCCCAGCACTTAGGAGGCTGAGACAGGAGAATCACGAGTTCAAAGCCAGCCTCAGCAATGACGAGGCGCTAAGCAACTCCGTGAGACCCTGTCTCTACATAAAACACAAAATAGGGCTGGGGGTGTGGCTCGGTGGTCGAGTGCCCCTGAGTTCAATCCCCGGTACCAAGAAGAAAAAAAGAGGCACAGGGCCCAGCTGCTGTGGGCACTCACTCTGCCCTCCCCTTTCTAGATGAAAGGTGGACTGGATAATCGCCTACCCTCAACCCAGCTCAGAGGCAGTCAGAAGATCTTGAGTGAGTTGCAAAGGGGACTAAAGAGTCAATCCACTTGGTAGCAAGGCAAATAGACATTCAAGAGGGGAGAGAGGCTTGTGCAGAGAGCAGGCATGCTGGCTCAGGGAGGGGCCCGCTGACCACTCAGGAAATCAACAGAAACACTCGGGGAAGGGAGGGGCAGGCAGGTGGGAGACCCTGAGAGCAGAAGGGCACCTGAAGGTGGAGGGCCCAGCACAGGAGTGCTCTACGTTAGGATCCTAGCTAGGAACTGGTCCAACAAGAAAGAGCACAGACACCTGCTGCACGCGGAGGGTCCACAGCACACCTCCAGGAGCGCAAGTCGGCAGCCCGGCCGAATACCAGCTTGCTAAGGGAGGAAAGCCTCCAGGTGGTCTCAGGGCAAGCCAAGCAGGTAAAGCAACTGACTCAGCTGTTATTTTCTGAACATATACTTTAAGCTGCAGACCACTCTGCAGGGTAGGGACACAAAGTCTCAGCCCTGGGGAGCTGACAGTCTAGCAGCAGGCTGGGGACAAGTGGTATATAATGTCATGTGATGTTAAGTGCTTTTGAGACAAAATGGTGAGGGTACAGATTAGATTCAGGGCCAGGACAGGGAGGGCACTCTCCACCTCAGGAGTCAGTGAAGGAAGTGTGGGAGGGCCCAATGCAGGTGGGCAGAGGCCCAGAGGACACTTGGCATGGGATACATCCCTGTGCGGGAACTTTTGGGGCCTGTGGGATTTGGCCTTTGCCGCTGATGACCTGAGCTGATCATTGCTTAGTAGGATCCCTGAGGCTGCCGTGTGGTGGGGGTGAGGGGGGAAGCCCAGCACAAGCACTGGGTTCTGGAGGCAGGGGGTGAGTTTCAAAGAGGCTGCAAGAAACTCTCCCTGGAATAACAATGGAGCATGCATAGGAAAGGCCACAGTATGTTCCAGAATATCAAAGTGGCATGATTTACACTGAAACCTGTCTTGCCTGTTACTAAACCTCAACGATTAATGAAACCACCCCCCACCCCAGGAAAAGTGTATCACCAACAAGGACAAAAAAAAAAAAAAAAAAAAAAAAAAAAAAAAAAAAAAAAAAAAAAAAAAAAAAAAAACCCAAATTGGCTTCTCCCCAGCAGCATTCAAAGCTCAAAGACACAGTCATTAGGAAAATAAAGGAGAACATAAGAATCCTTTCCCCAATTGCTCATGCAAGTACAGATGTCAGGAAAACGTTTTCAGACATACAAGAATATGAAAACTGCTACTCAGGAGGGTTACAAGTTCAGAGTGAGCCCAGGCAATTTCGCAAGACCTGTCTCAAAATAAAAAGGGTCAGGGCTGGAATTGTGGCTCAGTGGTGAGCGCTTGCCTTGCATGCATGAGGCACTGGGTTCCATCCTCAGCACCACATAAAAATAAAGATATTGTGTCCATCTACAACTAAAACAAATCTAAAAAATAAAAAGGGTTAGGCCGGGTACAGTGGTGCACACCCATAATCCCAGCATGTAGGGAGGCTGAGACAGAAGAATCGCAAGTTCAAAGCCAGCCTCAGCAATGGCAAGGCGCTAAGCAACTCAGTGAGACCCTGTCTCTACATAAAACACAAAATAGGGCTGGGGATGTGACTCAGTGGTTGAGTGCCCCTGAGTTCAATCCCCAATACCAAAAAAATAAAATAAAATAAAAAAGGGTTAGGGATGTAGCTTAGTGGTAGAGCACTTGCCTAACATGTGTAAAGTCCTGGGTTTCATCCCCAGTACTGCCCCCTAAAAAGGTTTTCTTTAAAAATTTAAAGCCTTGTGCAATAGCACACAACTGTAATCCTAGCTACTTGGGAGGCTGAGGCAGGAGAATCACAAGTTTGAGGCCAGCCTCAGTGATTTAGCGAGACTCTCTCAAAATGAAAAATAAAAATGGCTGGGAATATAGTTCATTAGTAAAGCACTCGATTTCAATCCCAGTACACACACACAACCTTGACCTTAAGTCTAGCCAATAAATCAGAAGAGGGAACTTGGTCTGGCCATGGTAGTGAGCTCACTGCAAGCGTCCAGAGTGCAGGGAATGTGCCCAGGCTCAGGGTGGGTTGTAAATACCATGGCTCTGGCCAGCAGGGAACAGCAGGGAACAGCAGGGAACAGCAGGGCAGGCAGAGGAGCTGGGAGGTCTCAGCAGGGTCCTCACCACTCGAAGCCAGACATCAGCCCTGGGGTCGGTCTAAATCATGCTGCCCACACCCAGGACACCCATCTCTGATGATTCTTCATTCCTAACAATAGTTGCAGGAGAGTCCTTGAAAGTTGGGGGCAGGAAGTAGTCCTGTGATTTCGGCCATCGTTTTTCTGCCTTAACATTTTCCGTATTTTAAGATGTCTCAGTGGTCTCTGTGTCTCCGTGTCATACCCTGGAGGCCCTCCCGGGAAGTTAACAGCGGTCATTTCAGGGATAGAACCGCAAGCGAGCTCCACAAAGCGTTCTTCGTGGCGCCTTTAACCACACCAAGCACTTGCAGAGCCGGCCAAGCGCCTCCCTGGCATCGCGGCCACGCAGCGGGCCTGCGGGCTACGTCTCCCAGCGCCGGCCAGAGGGCGCCGCTGCTCCCCAGCGGAGCCAGCCAGTCACTGGCGGAGGCCCCCGCGGCCACGCGTGGCGAGCATGCGCCGAAGGCCGTCCGCGCGTGCGCCCGCGGCCGGGTTGTGGGGGCCGTCCTGCTCTGGGAGCGCGCAGGCGCTGGGCCGCCGGGCCGGGATGGGGCGGGGGACGAGCCAACGCTCTCTGAGCCCCGGGGAAAGACTGGCACGGAGCTGGCGGCCGAGCAGAACTGAAAGCCACGGTGTTGCGTGGCTAGGGCAGACCGAACCGCACTGCGGCTGGGCACTTGGGCCGCGTCCCTGTGCGGGCTCCGCGGACCCTTCCCACTCACGAGCCTCCCCTTGACTCGTGTCCTTGACCTTTCTGTTCATCCTAGGCGGAGAGCCCCCTGTTGCTGTGACCTCCTGCTCACCCCGAGGTAGGTCTCCCTCAAGTGAGCCCCTGACTTCCCAGACCCTCCTGTTCCTAGGTTTCCCAGCAGGGCCACCCCTGTGCATAGGTAAACCTCAGGCGGTACTCTGGCCTCCGCCCACTGGATGCCAGCAGCACCCTGTGGGAGACACAGGCTCCCCTCCCTAAAGGCCCGTGTCTTCTTTGTGTGGGGTGGGATGAGATACACGCCAGGGATCTAACCCAGGGGTACTTAACCACCGAGCCCTAAGCCCTTTCTGCCTTTTCACTGTCTGGCTAAGTTTCTTCCTGCCGAAATTGCTGAGGCTGGTGTGAAACTTGAGATCCTCCTGCCTCAGCCTCCCCAGTTGCTGGGATTACAGGCCTGCACCTTAAAAAGGCCTGTCTTAATTTCCAGACAGGGCAAAGGTTTGACCTCAAAACAGGGATTATCCTGGGTCATCTGGACCCGGTATAGTCACAGGGGTCCTTAGCACAGGGGAGAGGGAGGCAGGAGAGACAGGGAGGAGGAGTGAGAACAGAGCAGGGGACAGCAGCCGCAGCAGGCAGCCTCTAGAAGCTGACAGTGCATGGCCTCGGTCCCCCCAGTGCCTCCAGAGCAGCACAGTCCTGCCCACACCTGGACCCTCACCCAGCGAGACTCAGCCGAGTGACTGTGCACTGTTTTGAAACCCTGATCTGTGGTGATTGGCTACAGCAGCAATAGGAGACCAGTCCACGGCCCCTCCCCCAGTTGTGATGAACACTGTCCCGGGCACTGCCACCCCTCCTGGCACCTCCACTGGAGAGGGCCATGCACGTGGTGCTGAGCCCCACTGCAAGGTGGGCCTCATTTCCACTGAACAGGGCTGGCTCTGTGGCTGTGTCAGCCACCAGAAGGTGGTAGATGGACCCACACAGGTGGGCTCAGCCCCAGGACCCCACGGCTTCGGCTTGTCCTGCTATGATAGGCAGGGGCCCTGGCTGCAGCCTCAGGAGACTCCCAGATGAGACCAGAATTGGCAGAATGAGCCTGGTCAGCCCCCAGCCATGAGTGAAAATAACACAGAGTCTTTTAAAGTCACTCAGATCTACACAGCATGCAACCTCTGTGGTGACCATTGACGCCTTGGCTCCCACTCTACTGTGGCAGGACTTGTGTGTGTCCCGCCCAGCACGAGGCCTGGCCCAGAGTTCCCCACCTCCCACAGCTTTGCCAGTGGCCTCAGGGGGGGGATGAGGTTGTTCCCCAGGACCCCACCTCTTAGGTCCCCTCCACCAGTCCCCATGGCTCCATGGCCTGCCCTCCCCCACCCTGGGGGTCCTAACCCACACAGAGGACAAAGATTATACTGAATTGAGAGAGCAGTGCCCAGCTGGGTGACCTAGGCAGGCTTCCTGAAGGAAGAGGAGCTTCAGCGCCTGTCACAGTGAGCGAGACAGAAGCGGAGGGAGCTGGGGCGGCAGGCACCACACGGCCAGGCCTGCACCTTAGCATGGGTTCGGGACACGCAGCACTGCCAGTCTGCCAACGTGTGCAAGGTCCAGGTGGCTGTCGCCTCCTCTCAGCCCAGAGCCCCTCACCAGCCCTGCCATGCAAAAGCCCAAGCAGCCCCTAAGCCCGTCACTGAGTCCAGGGCCACCTCCTCACACTGCCATCCTGCCAGTGGCAGGGCTGGGACCCTGCCCTCCTTTCCCTATCTCCCACCCCCAGGCCCCTCCAGCTCCATGTCCTCAAAACGCAGCCTGGATTGTCACCCCCGGCTCAGAACCCTTCTATGGGCCCCAGAGCCTAGAGACAAGGCAGGTATGGCTGCAGGCCTAGGGCTTGGGGGCCACTTGTCCAGCCAGTACTCAGGGCTACCCCAGACCCTCTGCACACGCCTCGTCAGCTCTTGTCCACCTTCAAGTTCACTGTCCAGAGCTGGGAAGCCCCTTCTGGCTCAGGAGGCCTCCCTCTGGGTCCCGCACCCCATGGGTGCCTCTGCCCAGTTGCTGCACCACCGCATCACCGCTGGATCGTGTGTGCCTATCTGGGCCTTCAGAGGCAGGACCCAAGGTGTCAGGACGGCCCATCAAGCACCCACAAGTGCGTGTCAGCCCCAGGGGTGGGGGCGCCTGGCATCTGGGGAGCCCAGGTGCCCCAGCGCTTCCTCCTGGTAGTGGAGAGGCAGGCCCCTGTGCCCCTCTCCCTCCAGGTCAGGGGGGGCTGCTGTGGCATCCTCCCCGGTGGCTCCCACGCCTCCCAGCAGGCCCAGGGCATCAGGCAGGCAGTGGCTTTCTAGGCCTGTTTTCTCCTCGGTGGGTGGGTCACGATTCCCTGGTGGGACACAGGAGGGTGCCTCCCCCAAGGAAAAGCTCTGGAAAACCGAGGGCTGAGAGGGCTCCTAGGAGCGGGGTGACCGAGAGGCCTGGCTCTTCGAAGTCACATTCTGCCAGAAGGGCGTGCTCCGGGCCAGGAAGTCGTGGAAGGCGTTAGTGGACGCGGTGGACCTGGGCGGCTGCGGGAGGAGCACGTCCTTGTCCACATCGTCGGACACCAGCTCTGCCACCATCTGTGTGATGTCCTGCGGACAACCGTGGCGTCAGGGGCTGCGTGGGCAGAGGCAGCACAGGGGCCCCCCAGGTGAGGCCCAGATAGGCGCCCTGCATCCCTGCCTGCCACGCACCCTGCCTGGAGAGGTGCTGCCCAGCACGGCCAGCCGCCGGCGCTCATCAATGCTGATGCTCCAGTGGCGGCTCGGGCGCCTGTGCTCCTGTGGCTCGCACACCTGTGGGGACAGGGAAGGATGGTGTGGGCTACACCTGGGGCTCTGCTGCCCCTTGCCCTCCGCGCGCAAGCTCCCATGGGCGGTAGCGCCTTTGCATCGTGACTCTGTGACTGCGCCTGCACAGCCCTGGCACCTGCCCACTTACCCACAGTGTCTCCCCAAAGCTGTGGGAGGCTTACCGTGGTGGCTATAACCCTTAAGAGTTAGAAACGTCCTCCAGGAACCCTAGGCGCATTCACAGTGGGGCCCCAGCGGGGCCAGAGACAGGTCAGCCAGCCTCCTGTGTACCTCCCAGAATGCTGGACTCAAAAGACCACCCAACGTGTCCCTCCTACCCCAGGCCCCTCTAAGATGGTCTGTGGGGTGGGGTGATACTGCTCGTGAGTGCAGGAGGAGAAAAGATCAGTGCCAGTGGACGCGGGCCATCAGTGCTGTGCGGGAGATGGGAAGGTGGTGGCCAGCAGGAGGGCCAGGGAGAGGCCAGAGGCAGTGGGCCAGCAGATGACACCACCTTCCCAAGTGGGCTGGCCGGCTGGCCCCCGGGGGTGGGGTCGGCATCATCTTAGCTGCTGGAAGGAGGGAGACATGCCATGTGAAAAACAGCAGGTGAGAATTTCAAGCCAAGTTCCCCGTACTCAAAAAATCAAACCTAGAACAACCACATGAGCCATCCATTCTGCTTCTGAGCATACGTCCATGGAATTAAAAGCAGGTACCTGGACAGGTGTGTGCACAACCACATCCATAGCATTGTTTGCAGTAGCTACAACACGGACACCCAGGTGCCCATCCAGGGATGGGAGGACGCGAGCAGCCGATGGACAATGGAACGTGACTCAGACTCGAGAAGTTAGGAAATCTGCCGGGCGTGGTGGTGCACACCTGCAACCCCAGGCTGAGGCTGAGACAGGAGGACCACAAGTTCGAAGCCAGCCTCAGCAACTTAGTGAGGCCCTCAGCAACTTAGCAAGATCCTGTCTCAAAATAGAAAATAAAAAGGGCTGAGGATGTGGCTCAGTGGTAAAGCGCTCCTGGGTTCAATCTCTAGTACCCCCCAACAAAAGTTAGGAAATCATCCAGGTGAGGTGGCACATTGCTGTAATCCCAGCTATTCAGGAGGCTGACACAGGAGGATTGCAAATTGAAGGACAACCTGGAAAATTTAGCAAGACCCTGTCTTAAAATATATAAAAAGGAGCTGGGCACCATGGTGCACGCCTGTGATCCCAGCAGCTCAGGAGGCTGAGATAGATATATATATATGTGTGTGTGTGTGTATATACATACATACATATGGAGATGTAGCTCAGTGGTGAAGCACACCTGGGTTCAATCCCCTGCACAAACAGACAGCAAGAAGGAAGGAAGAGCATGGGGGAAGGAAAGCGAGAAAAAGGCAATTGTGACGCAGGCGGCAGTGATGAACTTGGAAACACTGTGTTCAATGAACCTGACCTCCCAAGGGAATCCGAGGCAGACCATGAAAAGGGCTGGTCTCGGGCGCTGGGATTGTAGCTCAGCGGTAGAGCGCTTGCCTCGCATGCGTGAGGCCCTGGGTTCGATCCTCAGCACCACATACAAAGCAATAAAATAAAGACATGTGACCATCTACAACTAAGAAAAAATAAATAAATATATATATATTAAAAAAAAAAAAAAAGAAAAGGGCTGGTCTCGGTGACGAAGGGCATGGGTCTGCATGATCTCACCTGCACGAGAACCCCAGAACTATCAAATTCACTGAGGCAGAAAGCAGGAGGGTGGTCAGTGGAGCTGGGCGAGGGAGCTGCTGCCCAGTGCTCCACTTAGGAGCACTCCTAGGATCTACATGGCCATGGTGCAGACGTCCTTCACACTGCTAGAGTGTGCATGTGCCTGGGCGTGTCCAGGGCAGAGGTATGTTGAGGAAGTGCAAGATCCTGGGATTGACCAGGGGGGAAAAAGTGATCTGGCACACACCTGTAACCCCAGCAACTGGGGAGGCTGAGGCAGGAGGATCATGAGTTCAAAGCCAGCCTCAGCAACTTGGTGAGGCCCTAAGCAACTGAGGGAGACCCTGTCTCAAAATAAAAAGGGCTGGTGATGTTGTTCAGTGCTCAAGCACCCTGGTCAATCCCTAGTACCAAAAAAAAAAAAAAAGGTTCCAGTCCTTCCTCCCATCCTGCAGCCTGGCCATTCACCCCTACCCCAGCCTGGGAAGATGACCAGTCCAAGAGCAGAGGCCTACAGCCTCCATGAGTGGGGTACCCAGTGCAGAGCAATCAGAAACTCGTTTGAGTTGAGCACCATGGTGCACACCTGTAATCCCAGCAACTCAGAAGGCTGAGACAGGAGGAGTACAAGTTCAACTAAGCAAGACCCTATCTCAAACTAAAAAATAAAAAGGGGCTGGGATGTGGCGCAGTGGTTAAGCCCCCTGGGTACAATCCAAGTACCACAAAAAATAAATAAAAAAGAGGAGACATTCAGCTCCATCACGCCAAGGTGATCCCACCAGGGGCGGAGCCTCGCAAACCCAGCAGCACCTGCTGGAGCAGTGCTGTGGAGGACAGGGCCAGGCCTCCCAGGGCGGGCACTGGGAGGGAGGTCACAGGCACCAGCATGGGCCCTGCTGCCACTGCCGTCCCAGGGAGCAGATGCGCCCATGAGCAGAGCGTGTGGGTATGGAGATGGGCCCCTCAGGACAAGAGTGGGCTCTTCTGAATGACATGCTCTATGGGAAGTAGGCTGGGGTTCCTCTTTTTTGTTTTGGTTTTGGTACTTGGGCCTGAACCTAGGGTGCTTCACCACTGAGCTACATCCCCGTCTTTTTTTTTTGGGGGGGGGGGGATGGGGTCTTGCTAAATTGCTGAGACTGGCCTGGTACTTGTGATCCTTCTGCCTCAGCCTCCTGAGTAGGGAAACTGGGATTACAGGCCTGCACCACTGTATCTGGCTGTTGTATCTATTCTTACCCTCTTTCTGTAGTTGAATTGTACACCTCTCCTTCCCCTCGAGTTTCTCTTCCTGCCCTGATGACTCTACTCCCAGAGGGGGCATGTGCTCAGAATATGCTTGTGTGAAATGGGCTGGCCTTCTGTGTTTCTGCCAGGAGCCTGAGAACAGCAGGCCCCAGGAGGATCACCAAGAGGGGAATGCAGGAAACACACAACCCTGCTGCTCTCAGGCTCAGGAGCAGAAAACAAACAGAAGTTCACTGTGCATCACTAGAATTGTAGAGTTGCTTGTTACAGAGCATCACCGCAGCAAATGCTGACTAATGCTGGACTGACAGCAAGGAGCAAACTTAAGATACAGAAAACATTTTAAAAAATGAGGAAGTTGGAGAACCAGTCCTGTTGGGCCAACATCCAACTGACAAACCTTGAAAAGAGAGACAGAGAAAGTGAACTCACACGCACACATGCACACACAAACACATGCACACACATGCTTTTCCCAGAAACTAAGAAAAGGCCCCAGACTGAGAGCCTACCCAGGGCAATGAGGAAATGCCTCACCCAAGTACATTTCAGAACACTGGCAAGAGAAGGAAATGCTGAAAAGCTTTCAGGAACAAAACAGAGCACAGGGCTGGGAGCTCAGGGCTGGGGGGCACAGGCTGGGGAGCTCAGGGCTGGGAGCACAGGGCTGGGGAGCACAAGCTGAAAGCAGAGCACTGGGGAGCACAGGCTG
>PVHX01028777.1:0-17701 GCA_004024805.1 Geosciurus inauris
GATACTGTAGGAATGCTGGTATGAAGATGAGAGGAAGACAGAGAGCAGTAAATGTAGTAAATATCAAGGGCAGGGGCGGGCAGAACATCTAGTCATGAATCTGGTGCAATGCGAGCAAAGTCTTCATCAGCTACTCCCAGCAACTACATGGCCCTCTGTTTACAGAACATTCCCAATACCAAATTGGGATTGTCCCCATAAATACATTTGAAGCAGTCACCCTTCTTGTCACGATTTTTAGTTTAACCCCTCCATAGAGTGTTAATTACATAATTCTGAGTGATCATGGTTGTATGTACTGATTGTATAAATCCACCAAGAAAGTGAACATTCTCCCAAAGTCATTTCACACTGGATCCCACTCTCAATCCACTATATGAAATGTGAACATGCCAAATCACATCTTCTTCACGTTCCACTAGGGACTGTTATTTAGTTTTTAGATACAGAATATATCATACTTTTCAGGTCATGTAGTCAACTGTCTTTATGCTTACAATCTAGAGGTAAGGGGTAAAGGGTACTAAGTTTCAGTTGGACAGGAAGAAAAGGCTTTAGTGATCTGCTGCCCAGAAGTTGACTGTAAAAAATAAAAATGCATTGCATATTTCAAAATTGCTGAAGGGGTATATTTTAAAAGTTTTTACCACAAAAATATTAAATATGTGAGGTGATGGATTTGTTAATCAGCTCGATGTAATCATTCCACAATTTAAGTGTGTATCAAAACATCACCTTGGGCTGGGCTTGTGGCTCAGCGGTAGAGCACTTGCCTCACATGCCTGAGGCCGAGTTCGATCCTCAGCACCACATACAAAGCAATAAAATAAAGACATTGTGTCCATCTACAACTAAAAAAAACTTTTAAAAAAATCACCTTGTACCCCATGAATATATACCCCATGAATATAGACTATTTTTTGTTAAAAATCTAGAGAAAGGAAAACATCAAAATGCTATATTTATAATTGACCAGGTTCTCTTTTCCTGTATTTATAGCATTGCTCATTCCTAACACTTTGTGGGCAGCACCTGAAGGGGGAAAGGAAGTTTCAGACTTGTTCCCACTTCACTGTGAGCAATGTATATGATCGATACAGTTCTTCAATGCTATTTGATGTTCACTTTTCCATATTTTCTTGGGCCTGCTCTCCCAGGCACCATATGAAATAACAAGTGACTTAACTGGGGATAAGTGGTAGAGAAATAGACATTAAAACTCTTGACCAAAAATAATACACCATAGAACTTTCTACCCTCCACCTTATTATTTCCTGTGCCACCATGACCTAATTTTCAGTGAGTGAAATACCTTTGGCTGGAAACATTGGTTATGCCTATAGTTCCTTATAAAGCAGTTTGGGGGGCATCTTCAGACCATTTGGAAATTCTGGGTGAGTCAATAATGCAATCTGGCCACGTCACAAAATCAGTGGGAAAATGGTGTTTAGCTAAGGAATGAGTGCTCAGACTGCACCAGGGGTAGTGTGCAAGGCTCTGGTTTCCTGGCCACCTAGCACTGATGAGAAGAAACCTTTTGTGGCTATTTGCTTGTTATTTTCCCAGTATGGTGTGTGAATACTGCCAAAGTAACTGGACTCTGTGTAAGCCCTATGATAAAGATTCTCTGGCCTCCATTGTGTAAATATTTAAATATCTTGTAAGTATATCATAGATTGGGAAGGCTGTCTTTCACTTTTCTGTAAAAATTCACATTCTGTTCATATTGGGTAATGTTAAAAATTAGACAAACAAGATGCATTATACCTTTGAATAAGTGAAATTAAAGCAGAATAAAGAAAAAACAATCCCTCCTCTTTGAGGAAGCTGTTAAGATTGTACCTTTTTTAAGCCATGATTCCAAGTGCTAGACTTTATGGAAACTGTCTCTTTTTCTTCAGTAATCTTTGTGTTCCTCTCTCACACATGTCAAGTCAAAATGATGTAGTAAGAAATACCTGACATCTTGCCGATACAAATATCCATCTCTCTCTATATACCACCATCCACCATGGGCTGAGAAACATTCTTTCAGATGTTCATTCATTGAGTGCTTTGGGAGATCAAGGTCACACTGATTGCTTTCTGCAGGAAATTTTAGGGGGGTACCTTGTGTAGGAATTTCCTGCCTATGTGCATATGAACAAATACCAGGATACAGAACCACTGCCTGAATATATCTCTGTGTGGGATTTAAACAGTTCATTTATTTCTTCCCTTGCAAAAGAGGCCATGTTTCAACGGGGGAGGAAATGATATAGAAAAAGAAAGTTGAGAAATTTTCTACTTGGTGGTATACAGGAAAAAGGAAAGTTTTTCTTTCCTGTCTTTAATTACCCTGGATTTAATATACAAATCCAAGAGCAAATCTCAAATGACTGAATTAATGATATTTACTTTGCCAATTGGAAATTTATGTACTTTAAGATTTTGACTTTCTTCTGTCACAGAAAATCCTACTAATGTATCCACACCACCCTACTCCAGCTAAAAGCCCTTCTGTGTAATTGGTGGATTTTCAAAATATTCAGCATAGGGCCTTTTAATAAGTCCTGCTAAATAATTTAAATTATAATCAAATACACACTATGAGTGCCTCTGGAATAGCTTTCTTTAGGTAAAATGCAACCTATATGTTTGGTTTGCTTACTATAAAAATAGACCAGAAATTCTCTAGCGATATAAAGGTATAGTAAGGCTAAATTAAGTTGATTCCCTGGGCCTGATAGGGTTGAGAAACAGGGAGGGACATTGTCAGTAATGTAAAAGCAATAACTGAAATACAGCAAGCTGTCAATCGCTAGCTCTCATCAGGAACAGGGAATAATATACATCATCATTTTGAAGGCATTTTTATGGCCTCATTTTAAGTACTATTTTTATTTCTCCATTGCATTTTATCACAAATCCTGCAGTTGTTTAAATAAAACCCTCAGAATGTGCCAAGGAAGGCATATCTAGGCATTCTTTCTTTTTATCCCTGACCCTGGGGATTGCGTCAGGGCCTTTCGCATATGCTACGCAAGCCTCCTGTACTGCATGCCTAGCCCTGCATTCTTGCATGTTTTAAAGCCTTCTGGTATTTCCGGACTTCCTGAAGGCTCTAGTTTTGTGTTTTTCCCTACATCCAAAAAAAAAAAAAAAACAGTTCCTTCATCAGAAGTAAAAGTTTCTTCCTTTCCTCAGATAACAGCAATTCTGAATATAATTCCTGTCTGGGCAACAAGAAAATTTCTGTCTGAAGTGATTGGCACTCTTGGTCATTCCCTCTCCAACTCTGAGGCCCCCAGTACTTGTGACTATGTTCCAGGGGTTCACAGTACCTTTCCAGGCTGCATTTCCTCTCCCCTCTACCCATCCCCCTAATCTTGTCTGCATTTCTGCCATTTTTTATCCAGGTGCATGAACTCAGGCCTTTGAGAACAGTGAGATGCCCTGCTTGGGCTCTTGAGATTTCAAAGGAACTGATTTTCTAGCTCTAAGATCACCTGCTCTGTGGTCATAGACAAGTAGCATCACTGTGGACCCTAACAAGGATCCTAGGGTCCCAGGCAGGTGGTTGCTACCCAGAGTCTATGCTTTGAAGAGGAATATATAATCTTTTACATTTGTTTCAAACTTTAGAGATCTCAAAGTAATTTCCATGGGAATTTCTATCTTATCATAACAATTAGCCTCACCAATGGGGTTAAGTAGGGCAAGTGGATAATGCCATTGGCATTTTACAGATGACAAAATGAAGATGCTAATGATATCCCAGGTTATATCATAAATACTTGGGGAGCTGATATAAAGTACTGCTGATATAAAGTACTGCTGAGTAACATAAATAATCCTCTTACTCTTCTACAACTATTACTCCTAACAATAGCAACAATGATAATGATACCTGTGGATTCTATTTTTTTGAGCACAGACAGCAAGAATCAGTGCACAACATTGTTAGGAAGAACCTGACACAGGCAATGCCATTTTGAAACATATCCTTTTTCTTACGAGAGTCGCCTCACAGTCACTCTGACTCAGCCTGACCTTAAACCCCAGACAATACTCCATTATCATACAAAGTAAGAAAATTCTTATCTGGGACTAGAATCCTGAAAATGCACGGTTCCACATGAAATAGTGACCATCTCAAAGAATAGAGGTGAAGACCAAAAGGACCCCTCCCTGCCTACCCCTAGCAATGGCTCAACTGCAAAAATTCCCCCACTCCCTCATGCCCCTTTATCTACCCCAGGCTAAAAGTGGACGATGGGTCTCAATCTCCACTGGACCCCCCTCTGCAGCTTTGAACTGAATAAATCTGTGTTACTGTTGAGTTGCCTCCCCTCTCTATTTCCTTCATTTGCTTCTTTCCTTACAGACATTACTAAGGCACTGCTTCAAATTTAATTTTGAAACTTCTGTGAATTAGTCGATGACAAATATCTCCTTTCGAACAGCATCAGCTGCATGATTTGTGGGGCCTAGTGTAATATACAAATGTGGGGCCCTTTCCTCAAAACTTATTAAAAATTTCAAGTCAGTGATAGCCCACTATGAAACCAAACATGGAGACCTTCTAAGTACAAAGCCTAGGTCACAAGCCCTTAGCTGACCATGTTGCTAAGCCTTCAGAGATACCCAAGTCTTGTGTAATGTTCAACTGTAGGGATAAAGGGCAAAATGTGTCATTTGTTTTCTTATTCTCATTTCATGAAAACTTCTGGTTTTGTTAGCTCTTATAAATCTCTTGCATCATCAAGAGTACTTACTATGAGAATCAGACATGTGTCACAATTCTTGGATGACAATTCTGCTTTTTATTTCATTGATTTGTAAGATAATATACTTCCTGTGGAATCCTGATACATCTTGCTGCCCCTCTCAAATACTATATAAAACAAAAGAAGGAAAGCAGCTCAATCTCCATCCCTGCCCCTCTTAGGCCCTTCAGTTGAGAAAGGATACATTGATGATGCTAAGACCAAACTAAGCCATGACAAGAAAAAAGGCTCCCTTTGTCAGCCCACTTATGAAGAACAAACAGCCATTGAAGGCGCAGCCTCACACAAGACTGTGCTAAGTGGTTCTCAGTGCAGAGATGCTAGACAGTTTTCAGTGTGGAGAAATCCAGTCTGTGTCCAGCCATGGCTCCACCCATCCCCATTGTTCCAGAGCCCTCCCACTTCCCAGCCAGGAAACCAGTAACAGAATGCTGGGAAACCCATCAAAGGATAAAATGTATAATGTAATGTTATTTAAGAGGTCTATTATGACATTTTAAATAAAAGTCATGTTTTGGTTTTTTCTAAATAAAATACTCAGAAAGGGTATTTTCACTGATGTCTAAACTCCAGTGCTGATATGTTCTGGAGTTTGGCTTTCTGCCCTCCATGATCCTTTTGTCTTGACAAATGACTTACTGTACTTAATCAATTCTAATATGCATATTTTTCATCTTTTCATCTCTGAAATCAGAATCAATGGCATTCTGCAGTCACATTCTGCCAAGAGGCAGCTGAATGGGAGTTGTCACTGTCTATGTATGCTTAGATTTGGTCATGGCTAATTGTAATATCATGATACATGATAAACATGTATGTATAAATAAGTATAAATAAGCTTTTTCTGTGAGTATAAAATTAAAACACTATGGACATGAAAGCATTACATAATAGTTTTTCTAGAAGTGTATTTTTTTTCTCAGTGTTACATAAAAAGAATTACATTAAAATATCTCAGGTGTGATGAAGTACTTACAATATCCATCCCTGGGGATTTTGAAGAGTTTGAAAAGCTGCACATGCAACCACTGAGATGCTTCCCAAAGTCTGCACTAGGAAAATTTCTAGGTACTAATTAAATATTCTTTTTCAAATATCTTTAATAAAATATTGCTTTGTTTTTACTTTTTCCTGATCGTAACAATACATTCTGCAATGTAAAAACTAAAACTCCAGTAAAAGATATTGGTTATATCAGAATACTAATATACTATTTAGAAGTGAATTGCCATGATACTTGTGATTTATTTTTAATTATTTGAATAAAATAAATAGAAAGTAAAAAAAAGAATACTAATATACTAGACTAGATTAGAGAATAAATCAATTTTTTCCACACTTGTGGCTTTAAAGGAAATTAAGAGATTTTTCAATAGAAGCTCTATACCAGTTCTATCTTATAATAGATATAATGTGAACCACATACATAATTTTCAATTTTTGTTTTTTAAAAATATTTTTAATTGTAGATGGACACAATAACTTTATTCTATTTATTTATTTTTATGTGGTGTTGAGGATGGAACCCAGCACCTCACACACGCTACACAAGCACTCTACCACTAAGCCACAACCCCAGACCCTCAATTTTCATGGTTCAATATTTTAAAAAGTTTAAAATTTAAGTGAAATTGATTTTAATGTCATTTACTATTTAGCTCAATATACTCAAAATATTATCAACTTGTAACCAATACAAAATATTAACCAAACACTTTATGTTTGCCCTGTTTTTGAAATCTATTGTGTATTTACACTCATAGCATATCTCAGTTAATAACAGCCATATTTCAAATGTTCAACAGCTGCATGTGGACTTGCAGTTCCCAAACTGGACAATATAGGTCTAGTCAATATATGCATTTATCAACAAAATCACACCTTTCAGAACACTTTGCTTAAACATGATCAATGTAGGAGCATTTGACAGAAATTCAAAAGTGGCAGCTACATCCACTGCACCCTTGTAAATGTGAACTACAATAAACTGGTTATTCCAACAAAGATTATAATATATTTCTCAGGAGCAATCCTGCTGGGGATAGTCTAGCACAATGGTCTTCAAACTAGGCTACTGGTACATGAAATCTTTTTAAGAAATATATGACTAGGGGTGGGCACAGTATTGCACACCTGTAATCCCAGCAGCTCAGGAAGCTGAGGCAGGAGGATCGCAAGCTCAAAGCCAGCTTCAACACTTAAGCAAGGCCCTAACTCAGTGAAACCCTGTCTCTAAATAAAATACAACAAAGGTCTGGGGATGTGGCTCAGTAGTTAAGTGAGTTCAATCCCTGGTACCAAAAAAAAAAGTATATGAGTAGGGACAGGATCAGGGGTTCCACTTTCTGATTCTCAATTTTCATGTATATTCTCCCTTAAAATTAATCTGCCTAAGGACGACTTTACTGCCCATCCCCTGCATGTTTAAAATTAAGCATTTTTCCAGTTATTCTCAATTCTAAGCACTGAAATGTGTTGTCAATGAGAAAGAAAAGTACCTCCTGGCTATTAACAGTATGCATTGTTGATGTTGATTCTTTTAATTATAACTAGATTGTTTTCCAGCACTAAAAATGTTTACATTGGTAAAATGTATGCTCAGAAATTGTATGTGATTTCTTTCAGATAAGGTACATCATTCAATTAAAGCCCATTTTTCAGATTGTATCTTGAAATATCTTTTCCAATTAAAACCAGCCCTCATCTCATTTTATAAAAAACATTTCTGCCTCATATTGTCAAAATAAAATGATGCGCTAGTTTCCAGATCAGTTATTTTTAGCAATATGTACTTTCTTCTTTCATAAAATATGGCTGAAAAGTTTGATTCTGTGTTCTCACAAAATTCATGGACTTAAAATATTTTTATATGTGATTAATTATTCCCAGAAACCCAATGCAAGTGTTCTAAAAACATGTATATATATATATATTTACTTGCTGTCAAGTAAACTGTACTTGCTATTAGATTCTGTGTTTCATCTGTCTTATAATGTCTGCTAAATATTTTATGTTTAATTTAAAATTACATACTAGGAGCTAGGACTGCAGCTCGGTGCTGAAATGGTCGCCTAGCATGTGTGAAGCCCTGTGTTTGATCCCCAGCACCACAAAAATAAACAAACAAATAAATAAAATTATATGCCAGAAATGAAATTAGTATTTAATTTCTTAATTTACTTTGAAGTGGATAAACACTTCATTATTATTTTAATTTTATATTCACTTTGTTATCTATTTAACAAGAGATATTCCCTATTTGATTTCTCTGTGGGTTTAATACTAATCATCAAAATGCATCTTGATATATTTTCATTTAAAAAATAAAGCCATTTTTTTGTAAAAATAAATCTGATTTGGCTGATTATTTTGAAATGAACATAGCCTTTATCAATTGAATTGTAAATATTTTCTATAATATTGTTGATTCAAATCTGCAGCAAGTTTTCATGCTTAAAGGATATAATAAATCAAAACCATTTTATCAAAACTATTGTACTGGCAAATACATATTGATGTAAGTATTCTGTAAGTATAGTGGATTAAATGTACTGCCTCAAAGTGAAAGTATAATAGATATAATGGTCATTTGATAAATCTTAGTAAAGCCATTCGGGTAAGCTTCCTGAAAACTACAAATGTAAATGGCTCTGCAACAAAGCTGTTAGTAAATTAGAGAGCTTCTTTGCTTTCATGAAATTAAAGATGGACCTAATCAAGCTGTTAAAATTTAAATTTTTATTTAAAAATTTAAAAACATTAAAAATTATTCTATTTTATTTTTTGGTACTGGGGATTGAACCCAGGGGTGCTTTATCATTGAGTTACATCCCCAGTCCTTTTTCATTTTTTGAGACAGAGTCTTGCTAAATTGCTGAGGCTGGCCTGGAATCTGTGAACCTCCTGTCTCAACCTCCCCATCACTGGGATTATCTGAGTTCCTCTATCTTTAAAAATGAAAAATAAGAAAAATACTGCGTTTTGTCTTATTAGAAATAATAGTCATTCTCAGAGTCATGAACTAATTTTGGGAAAAATAAGGTCATATTTACTTAAGAAATGCATTTTCAACCACTTCCACTTTTCATTTTACTAATTACTTACCAAAATGTATAATATCTTACACTCTTCTGATCAACTTTTGTTCCTACTAATTTAATGTTAAAATTTTTAATACTTAAGAGGTTTAGAGTTACAGGGAAATTTATTTCAATCCTTACGTATTTTCTGCAGAGATGTATTACAGGGAGACCATTAAAAGGCCTTTTAACATAAAATATATTATCTTAGAATAAATTATATGAAGGAAGTTGTATGGAATGGTTATTTCAAGGACATGGAAAAATCATGTAAATTTCTGACTTCTAAAGTAGACATGGTTCCTTGCATTTTTCCTTTAAATCAACAATGATGAAATTCAAATTAGTATGGCATTTTTATTTCATTTAATAATGCAACATGTGATGAAATCATTTTATTTAAAACCATACTTACAATGTGGTAGAAATTACAACTCTGCAAATGTTTAAACTTATAATAAATTTCAGGTTTTCACTTTAAGGCAAGAGTGTAGTGGGGTATATATGGTTTCTCAAAATGATTTTAGGTTGCAAATAGAAAATGTAATACCTCCGCTATAGAACACATCACCTGTGAAGCCCAAATGCAAATTTGGAGCATGTGGGGGAAATGAGATTTTCAAAGAAGTTCCTTTTTATTACTATTTTTTAAATTTCAGAATATAGGAAAAACTACTGTAACGTGATGTATTCTAGCTTATTCACCAGTATGGTTACACAATCTTTGGACAGTTCAAAGCAATGCACAAATATTGTACTTACTCGATATGGTCACTAGATGGCAAGTTTGCACTGGGCAGGAAGCTCTCTCCTACTCTGCTCTCAATCTTCCAGCTTCTCCTACAAAAAGGAAAAGAATGCTAAAGACAGTAATAACAACAACAAATAATAGTAACAGGAAATAATTGTTTCAGGTCTTTCTATTTTCCAGGGATAGTAAGAAACCCTTATCACCTTTGAGAATTTCAGAAATGATCTCGTTTGTGAATATAATATATTCTTTATTAATACATTAAAATTATTCTTTATTAGAACATTTACAAATAAAATTAATAAATCAATATAATACAATCATGCAGTTTGACCATAAAAATTAAATCCTATCTAGATAAGCAGTTTGGCTGTAGCAAAATTAAAAATAGCAGCAGCAGCAACATCTATGATATTCTAAGCAATAAGGTTAATTACTTTATTTCACTGAATCTTCCAAGAACTCTGAATAACAGGTGTCAAGATTACCCCTATGTCACTTGTGAGAAAGCAAAAATGACCCCAAATCAATGAGGCAGTAAGTGACAGTACTGGGATGAAAATGTTTTGTATTTAATAGCTAAGCATTTAAAAATATTAAAGTGTGACATTTCAGTGCTATTTGTGCATGTGTGTGTGGGCATGTGTATCTTTCTATATCTGGCTATGTACTGGTTGATATTTCTGTGCTTCCATGTGATCGCTGATTATGTATATGTGGAAGTACTAATGTACATGTGCATGTGAGTGTGTGTGCAACACTCAGGCACTCAAGATCTTCAGAGATCTTTCTGATCTACTTTTATACAGTGTAGTCAGCTGAGAGGACTTGAAAATTTTCAGTTTTTCTTTAACGTGTTAAGACTAAGGCTCATTAAAAATCACAGCTTCCTTTCAAAAGTATTTGTATGTCTTCTTATATGTGAGTGGATGTTTGTTTTTGTTCTTTGTTTGTGGGGGGGGGTGCTGGGGATTGAACTCAGGGGCACTCGACCACTGAGCCACATCCCCAGCCCTATTTTGTATTTTATTTACAGACAGGGTCTCACTGAGTTGCTGAGTGCCTCACCATTGCTGAGGCTGGCTTTGAACTCGTGATCCTCCTATCTCAGCCTTGGAGCTGCTGGGATTATAGGAGTGGATCACTGAGCCTGGCAGATGCTTGTGTTTTTATAAGTATAAATCTGTACATGTAAGTCTGTGTTTCTGTTTTGAACACTTACATACCTATGCTGGTACATGTAAATCTATGTGTGCTTTCATATATTTAACATGCATTTAGAACTTGTATACCATTATAAGCATATGATTAGATCTATAGATCATTGTGTACGATTATGTGTCAATGTGTGTATATGTTGGCATGTGAGTGCATGTCTGTATGTATGGATGTCTGTATGTATACACTTTTGAATATGTTTAGGTATGTATTATGTATAGATACACATTTATGTCTCTTATACGCTCAGAATGTGATCTACCTTGGTCTTCCTGAGAGAAGGCATGGCATGTAAGTATACATCTGCATGTGTATTTGTGTGTCTATATGAAGGTGTATTTATAGAGCTCTGTGTGCATGTGTCTGCAAGAGGTTTTGAGTACATCACTATGTAAGAGGGTGAGTACATATGTAAATCTGGTGGACTGTACCTATGTTTTTCTACTGCTGAGTCTACACATATAAGATGGCATCTGTGGGCTGGGGTTGTGGCTCAGTGGCAGAGCACTTGCCTCACGCATATGAGGCACTGGGTTCCATCCTAAGCACTGCATAAAAATAAGCAAATAAAATAAAGCCATGCTGTTCACCTACAACAAAAAAAATTAAAAGATAACATCTGTGCCTGTGTAGACATGTGGATCCCCATGTTAACTAGCTGCAAATATTCATCTGTGTGAGTTTCTGCATGTCTACATATGTGTGTATATAATGCGTATGTCTGGGTGTGAGTCTCCACATCGGTACTTTTATTTTCTTGCCTGTACTTCTCTTTATGTCCAGGAGCTTCTATATTCAAGTGTGTAAGCCTTGATATTTATCTATGTGTTCATCCACTTGTGTGTGTGTATATGCCTTTGTGACCATCTGCTGTCTACGAGCACGTGTGTATTTGAATATAAATCTGTATACAAATTAACACCTTCAGAGAATCTCTGAGCAAGTGCATCTGTGTGTATATAGCCTGTTGCTGTGCATATGAGGACTCAGTATGTGTGGGAACTGTGACCTGTGGTACATACATAGCTCTCTGTTCGGGGGTTTATTTATGCATGCCTGCATTATGTATGCCCATCTATGTTTGCATGTGTATGTATGAGTATACACATAAGTGTGTGCACCAGTATGTGTCCATGAATGTATACTGAACTCTTTCACTGTGGGTGTACACACTTCCACATCTATGAGCACAGGCCAATACACCTGCATGTTTCTGTGTGCATGTTTGTATAGGTAAATGTTCATGGGTCTCCACATGTATGTGTACATCCATGTGGTAGTCTGCATATTAATAAATCTGTATGTTTCTTATGCATCTGTAAAAGTCTCTGGGTCCACCTCCGAGTGAGCATACATGGGTATGGGTATGTGTAACTCTCTTATCTCTGTGCACATGCCTGTGTATCTGTAAATGTTATCTGTCTTTCTAGACATTCACATAACTTGGCGTTCTCCTCGTGTATGTGACTGAATCAGTGTGACAATATAGATGTGTTTGCCTATGTATATCTTCGTGTGTGTCTTTGGGTCTGTTTCTCTGGGTATAAGTGGATGTTTCTGTGAGCATGGATCTGCCTATGTATGTGATTCTGCTAAATGTCTCCCTCTTTCTCTAAGCATAGATATATGCGCTTATATGTATATGCTCTCTCTAAATGTATATATCAGTATGTCTGTGTGTGAATGTACAGATATCTTCACAAATTTCTGTTTTGTCTCTGTGTGCATGCATGAGCCCCATGTACATGTGTACTATCATGCTCTTGTGTATCTCCATAAGTACACGCACACGCATGTGCATTACCATACATTGTGTATTCATTGTTTAATAATGAACATGAGCCCTTGTATTCTGTATTTGGGCATGAGCATGCTTATGCATGTGTATTTTAATAAGTTATATCTCTGTGTGTATATCTGTAACTGTGAGCATATGTGCACATACATATTTAAAAGTATATTAGTCCCTGTCTATCACTTATGCATAAGTGTTTATATAAATGTCTCTGTGTATCAGTAAAGACACAGACACCTGTATCTACATATGAATGACTCTATGCATCTGTCTACAGGTATGTGTGCACAGACAAAAATACATATGTGCCTACATGGGTTCACAGTTATGCTTGTTCACATTTCCACATAAACATTTGGGAGTTTCTGAGAATGTATGTGTGCTTCATGCCTCTAGGAGCATCTCCATGTGTTTATGTGTTTTTGTGTGCACATGTTTTTTCATCTTAGAAATCAAGAGTAAGTAAACACACTGTCTGGATGCCTAAGTCTGCATACATTGGTCTCTGTGTGCTTCCCTGTGTGTGTGAGAGTCTGGTGTGTACAGTCTCCTGTTGGCACTTTAGGTTTTATGTTCATATTTGTGTAAACATATGTCTGTGGTTGCAGCTGTGTGAATGTATGGTATGTGGGATTAAAAGTAAGCCTTTGTGTAGATTCATCAATGTAAACATCTGTAGTACTACTAGAGCATAGTGTGTGTGTGTTTATGTATTTACTAGGGTATATGTACTTATCTATGAGTAAATGGGGGTACTTTCTCCCAGGAAGATTTTTCTGATCATTTATATACCTGCTTTTCTACGGTACAGCCAGCAGAAGGGGCTCAAATTTTTCTTCCTTTTCTTAAAGTAGTCAGCAAAATAAAAATACAGCCTCCTCTGAAAAACACTGATTATTGAATATAATGACTCGTCTAATAACACAAACATTTTTTATTATCTAAGACAAAAAACAAGTGGCTGCTCAGATATTGAGATTCCTGCTGGGGCACTGCTGGTGAAGAGGCCAGCACGCACCTCCCTTCCTCCCTGCCCCTGACAGTAAGCATGGCCTACGTGCCGCCTCCTGCTTCACCAGGCTTGCCTGTTAAAAGGGCTCCAAAGTTAATGCTTCTGCCTTCCCCACTCTACTGTCCTTTGGCTGAAAATTAAGATTAAGGTGCCAAGTGTTATTTAATATGTACAACAGTCTAGGGGACAGGAACCAATATCATCCCCACTTCACAAATGAGGAACTGAGAATCAGAGAATTAGAGGGCCTCAGCTGAGGTCATACAGCCAATAAGTGGCAGGGATTGAATTCAAAACCAGATCTGACTTCACCAAACCCACATTCCTTGTACTCTACCACAGACCATTCCAACTACCTAATAGCTGCCAGCACCAGGAACAGTGGAGCAGAGATCGGAGGCAGGCATGTCTGCCTCCAAAGGCTGTGTTCTGAACCTTCGTCCTTTCCTGAAACATGCTGACAAACAGGCAAACAGACTCAAGGAAGTGAAGTCGCTTTTCAAAGCTGTGTGAGCACGTGGGTCCTCTGTCTAGATCCTAAGGAGCAATATGACTTGTCGTTTGGCAGTCAATATAAGACTGAATTTGGCCTCATGAAGTGACAATGTTCTAGCATTAGCACACGTCACAACCTTCTCTAGGTATTGTGTGGCCTTCTGAGCACTTTAGTAGGTTTGGGTATTATAAAATGTGGGGTAAGACTCTTTTCTGTGGGTTGAGTATGTATGTTGTGTGTTATGTCTCTCTGTGGGTAGCTATCCTCTGCATCATGATGCAGTCTACGGTTTGAGTCTCTGAAGACTATGAGGCTAATCTGAATACTCTGGTGCTAATTTCTGGGCTAAATGACACGTCTTTGTGTTATAGTACAAGGCCAGATGTGGTGGGGTGAGTCTGGTGAGGTCAATCTAGTTGTGATGGAGAAAATCTTTTTGTTTAAAAGGAAATCTCTCTGCATTAGGGGTTGAATATGTGCATTTGGGGGTGATAAGGCTTTAATGTCAAGGGCTGAGTCTGATAAGAAAGTGGCTCTAAGCATTACAGGTAAGTACGTGGACAGCTTGTAGTGTCAGTGAGTTGTAGATCCTGTCCGGAAATTTCTTGTGGTGGTGGTGTGTGTGTGCATTGTGATGCTGTTTTCTATACTCAAAGAAACAAACACAGATGGAATGAGGTGAAATAGTAGTAGGCTGTCTCTATGAATCATGCACCTTGTCAGTTCTGGGGCATTTGATTTGGGGTGTGTTTAGTGGGAGTGATTTGGGGTCCTATGACTTTTATTATTGTAGTATTTTGGATGCACTCATGTGCACTCCTAGGCAGTTTATAGACTGTGGAACCGTCCTCACCCTGCAGGGCAGGTCTAGATACTATGGTTCACACAGTGAAGTCATATTGTGGGAAATGGCTTGAAGTTATAGGGTGAGACTATGTTTCATAGATTGATTTCAGAGATTCCATAGTAAATCTGTGTAATATTGCTTATTTTTGCACATTAAAGTATTTTTGGGCTTTATGGGGAATCTACATTTTGAGGGGTGAAATCCCTCCAGTATGAGGTGCTCACTGCACACAGTATAGTATGTCTAAAGGTTGTGGTCCAATTCTATGCATCATGGGGCAAGTCCGTGTGATAGAGGCTAATTCCAGATGAGGTGTGGATTGTGTCTTACTGTCGTAAAGAAAGTTTGGGTCATTAAGCACAAACCTGGGATGTGATGGAGCTTGTGTTTGTACTGTGAAACCACTCTGTGTACTGTAGGTCCAGTCTGCATTAAGATGCAATTCTTGCTAGGTGCAGTGGTGCAGGTCTGTAATCCCAGCAACTTGGGAGGCTAAGGCAGGAGGATCATAAGTTTGAGGCCAGACTTAGCAACTTAGTGAGGCCCTGTCTCAAAATAAAAAATAAAAAGGGCTGGTGATGTATCAGAAGTAAAGCATCCCTGGGTTTGTTCAATCCCCAGTACCCACCCCCCAATAAAAGATTCTGTGTGTTGTGGGGTATATAATTATGTAATTGAGTGAGTGTGTCTTGGTTGTGGGTGATGGTTTATTTTGAAGGTACGTTTGTGCATTACAGGGTGTGTCTCCGAGTGCAAGCAGGTCTGTATATTGTAGGCCTTGTTGCCTATTGTTTTCATGTACATTTTTGCATATTGTGGGTCATGTTTGGATATTGTGGGGTGATGTGAGTTTGGGATGAGATTCTGGGTGCTGGAGGAGTCAGTGTCATGGAGCATATGAGTGTGTTGTGGGGAGAATCTAATATGGGTCAAGTCTATGATGTGACTAGATTCTAAATGTAGTGGAGTTTGCACTTGGGGGAAGTCTGAAAATGACATGGCAATTCTGGAACTGTAGGAAGTGTCCAGAAATGTTCAAGGTATGTTGTGCAGTATAGGATGCATCTTTTCAGTGGACAGTTTGCCAAGGCGTCATTGGAGCGAGGACACACACTGTAGACTGTATCTAGGGGGTGGCTTGAGGGTGGCTTGTGGGGTGAGAATTGGATGTAAAACACATGCCTGGTGAGGAACATATCTGTACAATATGGGGTAGGTCTTGATTCGGCAGGCCACGTCTGTCAGTCCTAGAGCAATTCTGGGTGTGGGGGTTCAGGCGTTTTCTTTGAGGAGTGTTTACAATGCAGAGTGATTGTATACATCTTGAGGCAATTTAGTGTTTGTGAGAAAGTCTTCCTGTCACAGGGTACACCTGCCTATTGTAAGTTGTATCTACCTACCATGGAGCTAGTTTGTACATTCTAAGAGTGTTTTAGTATTGTGTGGCAAGACAATTTGTGCATGCGGCTGGATGTCTGGGATCTGTACTTGCCACAATGGGGTAATTGTAGGTTTTAGAGTGACGCTGTGCATTGGAGAGGGTTTTTTTGTTTGTTTGTTTTTTTGGTATCGTGGAACTTACCTATAGGCTGTAGGCCACATCCTGATGTTTGAGTGCAGGCGCTGTGGAGTAAGTGTTTTGATTAGAACTTCACCGTAGGCATTTCTGTAGGATTCTGGTGCAAGGCTCACTTTTGTGGCAAATCTAAGTGGTATGGTGATAGGATGCTCTCTGGGATGAGTCTTAGCATTTTGTGAATTTTTACATTGTGAGGTACAGTTGTACATTATGATGGAGGTCTATGGACTGTGCTGGGAGTGTTATGTCATGAAGCATGTGTGACATCTTAGGTCGCTCCAGGTACTCTGTGGTTAGTGTGGAACTTATGGGAGAATCTGAGAATTGCAGGGTTCCTACAGAAGCTGTGGTGTGTTTCCTGACATTGTGGAGCATGTCTGTGTTTGGGGTAGTATCTAGTGGTTGCCATGCACTGCAAAGTAGTTATTTGTTTTGTGAGGCTCATGCTGTGCATAGAGGCAAAAGTCTGGGCATTGGAGAGTGAATTTGGAAGTTAAGAAAACTCTGTGTATTGGTGGGACAAGTCTGTTTTCAATGGCATGTCTTACAGCTGCTGGCCAAGACTACACTGGCACGGCAAGGTGGCCAGTCTGTGTGTTTGAGGATATAACTACACACTGTGTCTATTCTCCATGGGTGTCTGTCCTAAAGAAACATCTGTAAGTTGCTGTGTAATACCAAGTCCCTGAGGCACAGGTACCTTAGGAGGCCCATTTGTGCATTGTGAGATGTCTAGAGGAGTGAGTGGTAGGAGAAGCTATATATTCTGGATTAAGTGTGTGTTTTGATGCAATTTGGGGTGCTGGGAGGATGGTCTGGACATTGTAGGGAGAACTCTGTAGTGTTATGAAATTCTCTGCATCACTTGGGGAGGGTCTAAGTTGTGACAGTTGGCTCTACATGGTAAGGTGTGTCTGGGTACTCTGGAGGAAATGCTTGTATATGTTGGGTTGTGTGCATATGTTGTGGAGTAATCAGTGCTACCAGGTGAGTATGAGTGTCCCAGTGTGAGTGTTGTACAGCAAGTCTGGGTCCTGTGGGCATGTCTCTTGTGTGACTTGAATGTGTTGCCCATCCTTTCTGTGTTCTCCAAGATAAGCCTTGGTGTAATGAAGGTAAGAAGCCATTTTGTAGGGCTCGTCTTGGGGCTGTGTG
>PVHX01028778.1:0-17701 GCA_004024805.1 Geosciurus inauris
GATGCCTCCTGCTTCACTCTTCTTGCTAAGGATTGCTTTGGCAACTCTGGATCTCTTATTCTTCCAAATGAATTTCATAATTGTCTTTTCTATTTCTATAAGGAATGACATGGGGATTTTAACTGGGACTGCATTGAATCTATATATCGCTTTGGGTAGTATGGCCATTTTGACAATATTGATTCTGCCTATCCAGGAGCATAGGAGATTATTCCATCTTCTAAGGTCTTCTTCAATTTCTTTCTTCAGTGTCTTGTAGTTTGCATTGTAGAGGTCATTCACGTCTTTTGTTAAATTGATTCCCAAGTATTTTATTTTATTTTTCAAGGCTATTATGAATGGGATAGTTTTCCTAATTTCTCTTTCAGAGGGTTTATCACTGAAGTATAGAAATGCAATTGATCTTGGGTATTGATTTTATATCCTGTGAGTTTGCTGAAATCATTTATTAATTCTAGAAGTTTTATGGTAGAATTTTTTGAATCCTCTAAGTATAGAATCATGTCATCTGCAAATAAGGATAGTTTCAGTTATTCTTTTTCTATTTGTACCCCTTAAATTCTTTCGTCTGTCTAATTGCTCTGGCTAGTGTTTCAAGGACTATGTTGAATAGCAGTGGTGAAAGAGGGCATCCCTGTCTTGTTCCCATTTTCAGAGGGAATGCTTCCAATTTTTCTCCATTTAGGATGATGTTGACCTTGGGTTTAGCATAGGTAGCTTTTACAAAGTTGAAGTTTGCTCCTATTATCCCAAGCTTTTCTAGCATTTTGAACATTAAAGGGTGCTTGTATTTTGTCAAATGCTTTCTCTGCATCAACTGATAAAATCATATGACTCTTATCTTTAAGTCTATTGATGTGATGGATTACATTTATTGATTTCCATATGTTGAGCCAACCTTGCATCCCTGGAATGAACCCCACTTGATCATGGTGCATTATTTTTTGATATGTTTTTGTATGCGATTTGCCAGAATTTTATTGAGAATTTTTGCATCTATGTTCATCAGGGATATTGGTCTGAAGTTTTCTTTCTTTGATGTGTCTCTGTCAGGTTTTGGAATGAGGGTGATACTTGCCTCATAGAATGAGTTTGGAAGGGTTTCCTCCTTTTCTATTTCATGAAATAGTTTGAGACGTATTGGTATTAATTCTTCTTTGAAGGTCTTACAGAACTCAGCTGAGAATCCGTCTGGACCTGGGCTTTCCTTGGTTGGAAGGCTCTTGATGGCATCTTCTATTTTCTTGCTTGAAATTGATCTGTTTAAGTTGTGTATGTCCTCTTGGTTCAATTTGGGTAGAATTTAACAAATTGACAATTTGCCTCTAGAAATTTGTCAGTATCTTCAGGGTTTTCTCTTTTACTGGAGTATACATTTTCAAAATAGTTTCCAATTATCCTCTGTATTTCAGTAGTATCTATCATGATATTTCCTTTTTCATCACGAATTTTAGTAATTTGGGTTTTCTCCCTCCTTCTTTTCGTTAGGGTGTCTAAGGGTTTGTCAGTTTTGTTTATTTTTTCAAAGAACTAGCTTTTTGTTTTGTCTAATTTTTGAATTGTTTCTTTTGTTTCAATTTCATTGATTTCAGCCCTGATTTTGATTATTTCATGTCTTCTACTTCTTTTGGTGTTGATTTGTTTTTCCTTTTCTAAGGCTTTGAGACAAAGAGGCAATTCATTTATTTGTTGACTTTTACTTCTTCTAATGAATGAGCTTCATGCTATGAACTTTCCTCTTAGCACTGCCTTCATGGCATCCCAGAGATTTTGATATGTTGTATCAGAGTTTTCATTTGCCTCTAAGAAATTTTTTATCTCTTCCTTGATATCTTCTGTTATCCATGCATCATTCAATAGCATATTATTTAGTTTCCAGGTGATGGAGTAGTTTCTGTTTTTTAATCTGTCGTTGTTTGTGATTTTATTCCTTTGTGGTCAGATAGGATACAGTGTAGAATCTGTACTTCTCTTTGTATTTGCTAAGACTGGCTTTGTGACATAACACATGATCTATTTTGGAAAAGGATCCATGTGCTGCTGAGAAAAAAGTGTATTTGCTCATTGATTGATGGAACACTCTATATATGTTTGTTAAGTCTGAATTATTGATAGTTTCATTGAGGTCTATGGTTTCTTTATTAAGTTTTTGTTGGAAGATCTATCCAATGGTGAGAGAGCTTTGTTAAAGTCTCCAAGTATTATTGTGTTGTGGTTCATTTGAATCTTGTAATTGAGAAGGATTTGTTTGATATATGTAGAAGCCCCATTATTTGGGGCATAGATATTTATGATTGTTATGTCTTGTTGATGTATGGTTCCCTTAAGAAGTATGAAATGACCTTCTTTATCTCTTTTCACCATCTTTGGTTTGTAGTCTACTCTTTTTGATATGAGGATGGAAATTCCTGCTTCTTTGCGGGGACCATGTAAGTGATATGTTTTTTCTCACACTTTTACCTTCAGTCTGTGGATGTCTTTTTCTGTGAGATGAGTCTCTTGAAGAGATCATATTGTTGGGTCTTTTTTTTTTTTTGATCCAGTCTGTCAGTCTATGTCTTTTAATTGGTGCATTTAGGCCATTTACATTCAGGGTTATTATTGAGATATGATTTGTAATCTCAGTCATTTTGGTTTATTTTTTGTTTTTACCTTGAGTTCTTTTCTCTTTGGAATGGTCTTTCCTTTAGTGTAGTTTCTTTCTTTGTATATTTTCATTGTTGGTTATCATTTCTTCCTCATGGAATATATTGCCAAGAATGCTGTGTAGTACAGGCTTTCTTGCTGAGAATTTTTTAACTTTTGTTTATCATGGAAAGTTTTTTTTTCATCATCAAATCTGAAGCTCAGTTTTACTGGATATAAGATTCTTTGCTGACATCCATTTTCTTTGAGAGCTTGGTATATGTTGTTCCATGATCTCCTGGCTTGTAGGGTCAGATTTGTTGAAAAATCTGCTGAGATCCGAGTTGGTCTCCTCTTATACACAATCTGGTTCCTCTTTCTTGTGGCCTTTAAAATTCTATCCTTATTCTGTATGTTGGGCATTTTCATTATAATGTGCCGTGGTGTAGATCTGTTGAAATTTTGTAAGTTTGGTGTCCTGTAAGCCTCTGGTATTTGATTTTCCACTTCATTTTTCATGTTTGGGAAATTTTCTGATATTATTTCATTGAAGAGATTGTGCATTCCTTTGGTTTGAAATTCTGGCCTTCTTCTATCCCAATAAATCTTAGATTTGGTCTTTTGATGCTGTCCCATATTTCTTGTATGTTCTGTTCATGTTTTTTTACCATCTTCACTGTATGGTCAAGTTTATTTTCAAGATTGTCTATCTTGTCTTCATTATCTGAGGTTCTGTCTTCCAGGTGATCTAGTCTGCTGGTGGTGCTTTCTATTGAGTTTTTTATTTGGTTTATTGTTTCCTTCATTTCAAGAACTTCTGATTGATTTTGTTTCATGATCTCTAGCTCTTTCTTAAAGCAATCTTTTGCTACTTTTAATTGGTCTCTTATCTCTTTGTGAGAATGATCAATGGTTGCCCTTATTTACTCTTCTAATTTTTTGTTGGATTGATCAACTTTTGCCTGTAATTGCTTACTTATGTCATTCTTTAATTTGCTGATCATTTTAATTATGTAAATTCTGAATTCTTTCTCTAACATTTCATCAACTGTGTTGTCAATGGATTCTGTTACAGTTGTATCAAGATTTATTTGGGGTACTTTCTTCCCTTGTTTTCTCATGTTGATTTTGTATCTGCCTTTCTTGCAATGCCAGTCTAAGGTATTGTGGCTTCTATCCTATAATCTTTTATTGACATTCCAGATTACCTGTGTCTCACCTTGGAGCTACTTTTTTTCTCCCAGTGTCCCCAGATGGGCACTAATGCCACTAAAGTTGGTGGCAGAGGTAGTGGATGTACCTCAAGAGGGCAGTGGGAGTGGCCTTGGCTGGGCTCCTATGGCAGTCCCTGAGGGCTGTTTTGCCCCTCTCTTGCACTCTTGCTGGTGAGCAGGGACTCTGGAACTGGTCTCACTTAGGCAGGGTCACAAGCAGGAGAGTTTGTGTGCAATCCTTACCATGAGGGTGAACTTCCCTTAGGTTGGGGCTGCAGCTGGGAACTCCTGGCATTCCCTGAGGGTGGTTTTGGGGCTTCTCTCTCACCTGTCCCCAGTAACTCTGGAGCGGAACTGGGACAGGCCCAGGCCACACTTGGGTGGGGCCATCTCACGCTGGGGTCTCTGTTGGTGACTCTTAACCTGGATGTGTGTATCCCTGTGGCTTGTAGCTATCAGTCTCTGGTCAACCCTTGGCTGAACACCCCTGGAGTTTCCTGAGAGTAGATTTGGGCCCTCTGTGCCTCCTGCAGGTCTGCAGGAACTCTTGAGTGGAACTGGGGTGGGCCCAGGCCATATAATAAAGATTTTTATCTGGCAGCCTATCTTCACTTTGGTGTAAGCCCTCCTCAAAAGTGAAATAATTTCAAAAGCTTATAAGAAATTCATATATTTAATTAGATATATGATATATATTATAAAAATATTTATATTCTAATATAAAAACATATACTACAATATACTAGAATATGCTCATGTGTTTCTAAATGTTATATATAAACATTCTAAATGTGTATGTATACATATGTCTGTGTGTGTGTGTCTATAAAACACAAATATATACATGCATTGCTGAACAGTGGGGCAACCTTTAGAATGCATCAACAGTACAGTTTGTCATTATGCAAACCTCACAGATCACAGAGTGTACTTATACAGGCTAAGAAAATGATAACATCACAGGTGATATAAGAACCATCATGTACACAATTCATCACTGACTGAAATGTTATGTGGCACACGAATATATATATATATGTATACATATATGCATACATATACATATATGTTTGAGTCTGTGTGCATATATATGCATAAAACTATATATGATATCTTCATATATATCTAAATGTCAATATATATATACATACATATATGCAAAACTGTATATGGTACTTTTTGTTCAATACACAAATTAGCACACTGAATTTTATAGTAAGCTATAGTAAGAATCTGAAATAAAACTTTTCTTTGGTCACCTAACTCTAAGCAGAATTTTTAAAATATGCTATCTTATGCTCTGGACAGTCTATAGAGAATAGTGATTATGACAGAGCAGAAGAATAAAAGCAGGCAAATAGATATTTTTGAAAAGCAGAGAAAGATCAATTGCAAAAGAAATTTGAATTCTAAAACATTATCTTCTTTAATACATAGGATTTAACTTCCCAGACTAGTACATCAGGTTAATTTGAAAGACAGCAAATACTTCATGGAAATTCAAACTACCTCAGGAAGAAAAATACATTGTTTCCATAGTTCCAATCCTTACCATGGTTTTCAGCACTATTTTAAAATTTATAGTCTTAAGCTTTAATTTAGCTATAAATTAAAACTACATGCATACACACTATATATACACTATATATAGAAAAAAATCATATACTTCACTTACAGGCAAACTGAAGTGTGGCTTCTCTACTCAGAATACTTCCAAAGGTGTTGGTTGCTAAACACTGATAATGACCAGAGTCTTTTGCTTCATTTGGATTGTTTATGATGAAGGTGCCATCTATCAAACTGTAGCGGTAATCACTTTCCAAATCTATTTCTGTTCCATTCCGAAGCCACCTTAGGAAAAATAAGAAGACAACTATGTAAAAATTATCTAAGATATGATGATACTCCCTGGGAATGTCAGTATCTCCTTGGTGAGAATTTTTTTCAGATTTATGAGGAATGATTAAAAATTGTTTATCTACCTGAAACTGGGAACTGGGTTGCCACGAACTTCACAATTCAATGCTACCTTCTTCTCGTCAGAATCTGTTGGGAAAATGATGTCATCTGGTTCTTGTACAAACACTGGCCCGTAGTCCACACTTTCTATAAGGACCAAAAAATATGCATATCAGAATTCCTCAAAATAGCAAGATATTTTGTTCTCTACTCCACTATATTTGTATTCAAGATTATTGCTCTTTATAATAAAAAAATTTACAAAAGAAGGTGTGACTAATATAATAGCTAATGTATAACTACACTGGTTTTCATAAATTGCAGAGATTCAAAAATAATTTTTATCCATCAAAAATAATTTTAAACAGATATGTAATGGAAAAACAAACATCTCAAACATTTACATATATTTTCAACATATATTTTTGTTTTCATCTTATGAAGCAGAGCTAAATAAATTAAGCATAAACATTTTAAAAAGACTAAAAGTTTATAAAACTCTTAGAGTCTTAAAAATAACAAAGAAAAGTAAAAAACTAGTATTGTGTCACCAACTGAATGTTATAAATATGAACATGCTGGTCCACATGCATTCTTTTTATATTTCTGTTGACTTACTCAAGCACTATTTAGTGCTAAGGATGCTGAAGTATAAAGAAAAATGATGTAATGCAAGTACATATGTTTTCAAGGAATGAGATATGTCCTCCAAAAGGTCATGTAGATGAATTAATGTGTTCAAAACATTAACCATTACGTTTCTATCAATAGATTTATGTACTCAAGAAGGAGATTAGAGGAGAGAAGGTACAAAGAAGAAAGGGGAAGAGTGGAAATAGCACTTAAATGTTTTTCCTATTATGTTCCAGGTATGAGATTTTATTTAGTTAGTTCATAGTCTAAGAAGTCTTATGATAAAGATAATTTGAAAATAGTGAAAATTTCATAGAAAAAGTAGAAATAGAAATGAACCTCAAATGGCAATCTAGGCTTGACTTTTATAATTCTGCTGGAGAAGTGATGAGCAAACATGGTATTGGGGATATATTGGGGGATCTCAGTTTGCAGATTTGTGGAAGTTTAGAGCATTATGAGCAGATTTAGGATCTGTATCATTATGAATAGTGAATCTGGGAAAAGTAAAACTTCTTTTCTTTTTTTGGTATAAGGGATTGAACCTAGGGCACTTAACCACTGAGTCACACCCTTAGACCTTTTTATTTTTTTATTTTGAGACAAGGTCTTGCTAAGTTGCTTAGGGCCTTTCCAAGTTGCTGACACTGACTTTGAACTTGAGACTCTTCTTCTTCAGCCTCCCAAGACACTGGGATTACAGACAGGCAAGGTGGTGCCTTGCCTGAAAGTAAAACTTTTTGCCTTATTTTTATTAATCATGAATTGATAGCAAGATAGCTTCAGATCAAGGTTTCTCAATCTCAGTGTAACTGAGACATAAAGGGGACATAATTTTGTTATAAAGGCTGTCCTGTAGAGTGTATGATGTATACCAGAATCCCTGGCCTCTCCTCACTAGATTCTAGAATGACTTTACTCGAATATGTGATACTGAAAGCATCTTTAAACATTGTTAAATTTCTCGCTGGGTCCAATTCACCCTCCTTGGAAATATTGCCTTAGATAACTGAGGGGAAAGAGTTTAAGACACAATCTAATATACTATTCTATATTCTATATTCTATATACTATATACTATATATACTATATACTATACTATATATTATACAATATACTTATATATTCTATACCTCTGGTTACATGCTGAAGGGATAACTAGTAGAAAATATTAGAAAAGAAGTGTAAGAAGGAATATTCCAGGCAACTTGGCTTTAAGAATATTATTAGAAAAGATGTAAACACCATATTTAAAAAGAGAGGCTCAGAGTAAATTGATTTGCTTTCTTTAAACATACTATATATCCTATTGTTGAGGCAATGAAAAAACAGTGTTCATGATATTCTAGGCATTCCCACAAGAGAAGGGGAATAAGTTATTTAATAAATAAATAGAGAAAGTTAATGGTACAATTTTGTATTTGTTCTTGCACCATAATGAATTTATAAAAGGTTAGAAAACCACATTAAATCTCTTCTAACAAACTGCATAATAAAGTTGTGAAAAATTCTTTTTTTACAAATTAAAATTATGATAACTTACATTAGTATAAAAACATATGTTGCGTAAATTAACATGTAATAAGTATATATCATATATATACTTATACATGTAATAAGTATATATCAATAAGTATATAACAAATGAAAGGAAAATAGTGTATCAAAAATAGTATTTAATTATATAAAATTATAAAGAACCAAGAACCAGTGTAATAGAATTCATAAAGAAATCAAGAATTTGTTTTATTTTTTTTCCAGAAAACCTTACATTGTATAGTAAAAATATTGTATAGTAAAAACCTTACATTGTATAGTAAAAATATTCTTGAGCTCTAGAATCAGATGCACTTTGATTCAAACTCTAGTGCTATCATTTTCTAATGTTGGGCCAATAACTGCTTATCTGCTATACTTTTATTAATTGTGTAAAATAATGCTTATTTTACTTATTATTGCAGATATAAACATTAACACTTATAAACTCCTTGTATATCACACGTACTCAATAAATTATAAATAACATAACTTACTTGTGGTATTGTTACTATATACTAGATACTATGCTGCATACTATAAGGCACCATAATATTTTACTCAAAAATCTTTGTCAAGGTCAAGAATTATTGTTTCTACTTTAGAAATAATGAAACTAAAGTTGAAAACAATTAACTAAATTATATAGCAAATAAATTGCAACCTGGAACACAGGACTGTTGAACTCTTGAGTTTGAATATCACTACCACTACTATTAATACCACTATTTTTACTTCTCCTTTTTGTTTATGAATGCTGTATTCTTGTTTTGTATTTTTGTGTGATTGACTTTCACTATAAATTCATCTAATTAAGAGTTTGACTCCATTTCTGCTGTCTGACAACTGACAGATTTCAAATCTAACAGTTACTTTTTCCCTTTTGCCTTACCTCAGGACAAGCTGATAAATGGAGCACCAATTCCCTTGGACTCTGAGGGGCAAGTTCACACCATACAAACCTCAGTACACATAGAAACCCTCACACCATCTCCACCCACCACCAGTCATGAGGAAAACCATGCCCACTCATTTCTCTTCCTTCAAGCCATTTTTAGGCCTGCAATCCTGGTCTCATAATATGAAGAACAACTATTTTCATCCCCCGGTGAAACAAATGTGCTATCACCAGCCTCTGTGTTTGGGCCAATTTTGGGCTTTAGAGGTATTGGTCTCACCCTCCACAGGGAAGCACACAGCTAATATGGATTCAAACATCTGGTTAGATGACAATAGGTCTTCAGGTAAGATGTGAAAGGAGACTTATGAGAAAAGCAACTGATACACTCCTGACAGTATTCTCTTAGCTTTTTAAAATTTTTATTGGTTATTTTTAGTTATATATCACAGTAGAATCCATTTTGACATAATTATGTAAGCATGGAATATAGCTTATTCTCATTTAGACCCCAGTACCACTGCTTAGCTTACATCAGAAAAATGGTATATACTATAGGATCATTTAAATGTTGGGTAAGACGGCCCTGACTGCAGGGGTTAGTCAGCACTTGGAGGCAATCAAAGAGTAACTCAACTGGAGATGCTCAAACTACCCTTATAAATCACAAAATCACAATCTATATCCATGTATTTGGAGGCAATCATATCAAATAGCATAAACTGAACATGTTTTAACTACATCTCATTTTCCCTTTTGTTTATCCCAGAGCCTTAGTAACAATCCCATCCACTCTAGTCTAGTATCCCAACAATCCCAGAAAGATAATATGGAATTGAGGAAAAAGTGGTGCACATCCATCTAGTAGTTCTCAAGTTCATTTAATATGTCATGTTCTTCCTTTCTTATATTAAAAAATGAATTAATATTCTAACATACTTACATGTAAAGTAAAATGTTTGAAAATTAATAAAATGACAAATGAAAGGAAAATAGTGTATCAAAAATAGTATTTAATTATATAAAATTATAAAGAACCAAGAACCAGTGTAATAGAATTCATAAAGAAATCAAGAATTTGTTTTATTTTTTTTTTCCAGAAAACCTCATGAATACAGCAGCTACAAATGTAAAATAAATGATTCAAGTATGTGGTACTGGAGACTCTGATGTCATGAGCAGCACTGGGGTTGAGTTATGTGATTTAAGTATTCACTGATTCTTGGTGAGGCTCTAAACAAAGTTAAATATAATCTTGTTATAACTTATTTTTGCATTGATGTCCACTATATTTAAAAATGTCTTGCATATAACAATACCAGTTGAATTCTTTTTTCAAATAATTAAAAAGAAATTTTTCACTCATGAGAATGTTTGGCATGACATTCAAGAATCCTTTGAGTTCCAGGTATAGTTCATTTAACTTTCTTGGTGTTCCCTTTCTAAATTCAAGTAGCATCCCTTAATCATTGAGACAACTGGACTACCACAAATTCCAGAAACATTTCCGAGGGGATGGTGTCACACCTTGAGCAAATCACATTAACTAAAACAATGAACAAAAAATAACCACAGATAACTAAAGTTATCTGGGTTCTGCATTTCCTATGAGAGATTCTTAAACAGGAAAATGAAGCTACTGTGAATTTGAACTGCAGAGACTCATGTGTCTTTCTTAAGAAAGAAAGTGAAATTTCTTCCACTTATTGACAGGCTTCCTGGATACTAATTCGTTTCCTGCAAAAACATTTTAAATATCAAGTATTCTGAGATTCGTATAGCCAGATTGTCTAGGCAAGTCTTGCTTCTTGCTTCTTGAAGTGAGATGATATTGTTTTTAATTGTTTTCCAGGATCATGACCTGACATTATCATCTCTCTTTGGATTCTAAACCTGCTATTTCATTCTTAAATCCTCTTTAAAAAACTATCTCTTTTCTCATTTTTGACAAAGATTATGTCTAATGCCAGGCCCTAGCCAACTCTGCCTGACAATTAGCTTTAATTTATGGTCCTGGCTAGCTTATTCATGTAATGTGACCTAAGCATATTAGTAATATAATCTAGGGAAAATATCAGCCTATCATGCCTGATATAATTATAAGAATGACTTCTAACAACACTTAAAACAACCAATGCACACACTTTCTTTCTTGACCAAATAAACCCATATGGAGAGTCTCCAATAGTACACAAGGGAAAAATATCCTCTCTTTATTCCAGTTGCTCCTGCTTTCTTTCATGCAATTCAATTTTTTCTAAATTTGATAGCCTCCTACTGACAGTTTTTACTTCTCTATTGCCATGGCAGTGATTGTGATTATTATTATTTTAAGTCTGATGTTCAGAGGTCTCTCAGGCAATTACTGGTGAAAGGATTCCATGACTTAATGGAGACTTTCTGTTAACTTGGATGAAAATTTTAGACCTTTTAACGAGTATAACTCTATGTTTTCATTACAGTCATTCACACTTTGCTATAAGCATATTATGGACAGTTCTCTAAATATAAAGCATTGTGTTCCTGCTGGGCACTATGTCTTTGAACATATTATTGGTTCTGTCTGGAATGCACTTCTACATCCAATATATTTTAGATCCAGTATCACTTCCTCAGTGTAGTTTCTCCTGATCATACAACACAGGTTATATTTGATGACCCTCTTCTATGCTTTCACAGAATCATGTGCATACCTCTGACATGACAATTATAATAGATTTCAATGTGCTTTTTGTATCTGTGTCCATTTCAAAAACTGAACACATGAGACTGCAGGTACATTAGAGAGTGTGTACTTTGGAAGATGAAAGCAGGCTGAAAAAGCTTCCTGACTAGGAACTAAGTCAAGTTGTTCCTAGGCTTAGTTACTGAATTTCAGTATCCTAAAGTGGGTGCAGGTGCTTCAGAAATGCCACTAAATTTATTCTTATCTAGTAGTACTGGGAACCAGGTAATAGTGACCACAAATTGGTCAAACATAAGAGATAAGCACAGAGGAGAAAGGGAGAAAATAAAAAAAGTTAAAATGTGTCCATCCCATAGATATATGAAAAATAAACCATGAGTTCAATATAGATAAAAAATTTGCATAAGAACAAAAAATTATAGAAATGATAAAAACAAAAAATTATAGGAATGATAGTTCACTCCAGATAAAATATATTTTAAAACCCTATTTCAAGACATGAAAATAAATATGATTAGGATCTTAAAAGACATATGAAGAGGTGGATTGTAATTATGAAACACAAAAAAGAATAGAAATGAAGAATAAGTAAATATAAAAAAGAATTGGGGACAATTTTTGAAAATAAAATATAGCTGATTAAAATTTGTTCCATGTAATACAACTTAGAAATTTAAAGTTATACTAAAATTGTATTAAAATTTCAAGTTTAATAAGAGTTTAAAGTTGTACTATTTAAAGAAATTTAAAGATACTTAAAAGATATGGAGAAGATTTTATATATCTGATATACAAAATTGTATACATGACAGATATCCACCCAGCTAGAAATAATTATTAGTAAAGGGAAAAAATGAAATATTTAGTAAGAAGTAGAATTTGAAGGAAAGAGAAGAATTTTTCACATTTGAAAAGAAACATGTTATTTTTCCTTTCAGATTGCTGCACAAGTACTAGGAAGATAAAAGAGAAGTCCACTTTTAGAAACTACATAGTAAATATGCAAAACATCAGCAATTAGAAAAGAAATAACTTGCACTAGAGAGTCCATTTGCAAAGGAATGATAAATAGATTGATAACTGACTTCTTACATGGTGAAAGATGTTAACTAAAGTATTCAGGGAAAATAACTGTCAGCTTAAAATTTTACACCCTGTTAAATATATATCATTTAAGAGTGAAGGCAAAATAAAGACCCATTCAAACTTACAAAGACCAAACTGCAGATTTATTCTCAGTATTAAAGGATATGCTTTATCAAGAAAGAAAAATGAACACAAAAAGATGAAAGAAGGAGTATAGATACTAAAAGGTGAAAATAAATTAAATATTAAATATTGGTTTTACAGCTTATTTTTGTTAATAAAAGGTAAAGTTGATATAAGCAAAAGTAATAAGTATGTAAAGCATGCAAATATGACATGTTGGAAAAAATAATTGAGTAACTTTATACTTGGGAAATTTCCTAGTTAACTACATGAATGATAATCACTAAAAGAATAGTTGATGGTAATAACTAACAGAATAGGCATGGTTCCTGTGAACCAGCAGGAGCTGCAGAGGGTTCAGACCTGCCCTCAGGAAACTCCACGGGAGTCCAGCCAGTGGGAGACCAGGGACTGCTAGCCGATAGCCACTGGGAGCCCAAATTCAGGGTAAGAGTCGCTCCAGAGACTCCAGTAGAGGCAGCCCTGCCCAAGGGCGGCCTGGGCCCACCTCAGTTCGACTCTAGAGTTCCTGTGGACTGGCAGGAGTGGCAGAGGGCCCAGATCCACCCTCAGGAAACTCCACAGGTGTCCAGCCAAAGGAAGACCAGGGGCTGCTAGGCATTAGCCAGAGAGGAAGGTATACCCAGGGTAAGAGTGACCTGCAGAGATCCCAGCATGAAGAGGCTCCACCCAAGTGTGCTATGGGCCTGCCTCAGTTCCGCTCCAGAGTTCCTCTGGTCAGGCAAGACAGAAGGCCCAAAACCACCCTTAGGGAATGCCAGGGGTGCCCAGTTGAAGGCAGGCCAGATCCTGCTAGCCTCCAGCCCCAGGAGAGCTCACATTCACTGTAAGGGTCACAAGCAGACTCTCCTGCTTGTGACCCTGCCTAAGTGAGACTTGGGCCCACTTCCAGTTCTGTTCCAAAGTCCCTGCTCACCAGCAAGAGTGCAAGAGAGGGGCAAAACAGCCCTCAGGGACTGCCATAGGAGCCCAGCCAAGGCCACTCCCACTGCCCTCTAGAGGTAGGTCCACTACCTCTGTAACCAAGTTTAGTGGGAGTAGTGCCCATCTGGGGTAACTGGGGGAAGAGAAATAGCTCCAAGGTAAGACACAGGTAATCTGGACTATCAATACAAGATTAGAGAATAGAAGCCAAAATACCTCAGATTGACATTGCAATCAACATGAGAAAACAAGGGAAGAAAGTACCCCAAATAAACCTTGATACAACTGTAACAGAATCCATTGACAACACAGTAGATGAAATGTCAGAGAAAGAATTCAGAATGTACATAATTAAAATGATCACCAAATTAAAGAATAAAACAAAACTAAGCAATTACAAGCAAATATTGATCAATCCAACAAAGAAATAGGAGAGCAAATAAAGGCAACCATTGATCATTCTAACAAAGAGATAAGAAACCAATTAAAAGTAGCAAAAGATTATTTAAGAAAGAGCTAGAGATTGTGAAACAAAACCAATCAGAAGTTCTTGAAATGAAGGAAACAATAAACCAAATAAAAAACTCAATAGAAAGCACCACCAGCAGACTAGATCACCTGGAAGACAGAACCTCAGATAATGAAGACAAGATAGACAATCTTGAAAATAAACTTAACCATACAGAGAAGATGGTAAAAAAAACATAAACAGAACATACAAGAAATATGGGACAGCATCAAAAGACCAAATCTAAGATTTATTGGGATAGAAGAAGGCCAGAATTTCAAACCAAAGGAATGCACAATCTCTTCAATGAAATAATATCAGAAAATTTCCCAAACATGAAAAATGAAGTGGAAAATCAAATACCAGAGGCTTACAGGACACCAAACTTACAAAATTTCAACAGATCTACACCACGGCACATTATAATGAAAATGCCCAACATACAGAATAAGGATAGAATTTTAAAGGCCACAAGAAAGAGGAACCAGATTGTGTATAAGAGGAGACCAACTCGGATCTCAGCAGATTTTTCAACAAATCTGACCCTACAAGCCAGGAGATCATAGAACAAAATATACCAAGCTCTCAAAGAAAATGGATGTCAGCAAAGAATCTTATATCCAGTAAAACTGAGCTTCAGATTTGATGATGAAAAAAAAACTTTCCATGATAAACAAAAGTTAAAAAATTCTCAGCAAGAAAGCCTGCACTACACAGCATTCTTGGCAATATATTCCTTGAGGAAGAAATGATAACCAACAATGAAAATATACAAAGAAAGAAACTACACTAAAGGAAGGACCATTCCAAAGAGAAAAGAACTCAAGGTAAAAACAAAAAATAAACCAAAATGACTGAGATTACAAATCATATCTCAATAATAACCCTGAATGTAAATGGCCTAAATGCACCAATTAAAAGACATAGACTGACAGACTGGATCAAAAAAAAAAAAGACCCAACAATATGCTCTCTTCAAGAGACTCATCTCACAGAAAAAGACATCCACAGACTGAAGGTAAAAGTGTGAGAAAAAACATATCACTTACATGGTCCCCGCAAAGAAGCAGGAATTTCCATCCTCATATCAAAAAGAGTAGACTTCAAACCAAAGATGGTGAAAAGAGATAAAGAAGGTCATTTCATACTTCTTAAGGGAACCATACATCAACAAGACATAACAATCATAAATATCTATGCCCCAAATAATGGGGCTTCTACATATATCAAACAAATCCTTCTCAATTACAAGATTCAAATGAACCACAACACAATAATACTTGGAGACTTTAACAAAGCTCTCTCACCATTGGATAGATCTTCCAACAAAAACTTAATAAAGAAACCATAGACCTCAATGAAACTATCAATAATTCAGACTTAACAAACATATATAGAGTGTTCCATCAATCAATGAGCAAATACACTTTTTTCTCAGCAGCACATGGATCCTTTTCCAAAATAGATCATGTGTTATGTCACAAAGCCAGTCTTAGCAAATACAAAGAGAAGTACAGATTCTACACTGTATCCTATCTGACCACAAAGGAATAAAATCACAAACAACGACAGATTAAAAAACAGAAACTACTCCATCACCTGGAAACTAAATAATATGCTATTGAATGATGCATGGATAACAGAAGATATCAAGGAAGAGATAAAAAATTTCTTAGAGGCAAATGAAAACTCTGATACAACATATCAAAATCTCTGGGATGCCATGAAGGCAGTGCTAAGAGGAAAGTTCATAGCATGAAGCTCATTCATTAGAAGAAGTAAAAGTCAACAAATAAATGAATTGCCTCTTTGTCTCAAAGCCTTAGAAAAGGAAAAACAAATCAACACCAAAAGAAGTAGAAGACATGAAATAATCAAAATCAGGGCTGAAATCAATGAAATTGAAACAAAAGAAACAATTCAAAAATTAGACAAAACAAAAAGCTAGTTCTTTGAAAAAATAAACAAAACTGACAAACCCTTAGACACCCTAACGAAAAGAAGGAGGGAGAAAACCCAAATTACTAAAATTCGTGATGAAAAAGGAAATATCATGATAGATACTACTGAAATACAGAGGATAATTGGAAACTATTTTGAAAATGTATACTCCAGTAAAAGAGAAAACCCTGAAGATACTGACAAATTTCTAGAGGCAAATTGTCAATTTGTTAAATTCTACCCAAATTGAACCAAGAGGACATACACAACTTAAACAGATCAATTTCAAGCAAGAAAATAGAAGATGCCATCAAGAGCCTTCCAACCAAGGAAAGCCCAGGTCCAGACGGATTCTCAGCTGAGTTCTGTAAGACCTTCAAAGAAGAATTAATACCAATACGTCTCAAACTATTTCATGAAATAGAAAAGGAGGAAACCCTTCCAAACTCATTCTATGAGGCAAGTATCACCCTCATTCCAAAACCTGACAGAGACACATCAAAGAAAGAAAACTTCAGACCAATATCCCTGATGAACATAGATGCAAAAATTCTCAATAAAATTCTGGCAAATCGCATACAAAAACATATCAAAAAATAATGCACCATGATCAAGTGGGGTTCATTCCAGGGATGCAAGGTTGGCTCAACATATGGAAATCAATAAATGTAATCCATCACATCAATAGACTTAAAGATAAGAGTCATATGATTTTATCAGTTGATGCAGAGAAAGCATTTGACAAAATACAAGCACCCTTTAATGTTCAAAATGCTAGAAAAGCTTGGGATAATAGGAGCAAACTTCAACTTTGTAAAAGCTACCTATGCTAAACCCAAGGTCAACATCATCCTAAATGGAGAAAAATTGGAAGCATTCCCTCTGAAAATGGGAACAAGACAGGGATGCCCTTTTTCACCACTGCTATTCAACATAGTCCTTGAAACACTAGCCAGAGCAATTAGACAGACGAAAGAATTTAAGGGGTACAAATAGAAAAAGAATAACTAAAACTATCCTTATTTGCAGATGACATGATTCTATACTTACCTCTATAGTATAGATTCAAAAAATTCTACCATAAAACTTCTAGAATTAATAAATGATTTCAGCAAACTCACAGGATATAAAATCAATACCCAAGATCAATTGCATTTCTATACTTCAGTGATAAACCCTCTGAAAGAGAAATTAGGAAAACTATCCCATTCATAATAGCCTTGAAAAATAAAATAAAATACTTGGGAATCAATTTAACAAAAGACGTGAATGACCTCTACAATGCAAACTACAAGACACTGAAGAAAGAAATTGAAGAAGACCTTAGAAGATGGAATAATCTCCTATGCTCCTGGATAGGCAGAATCAATATTGTCAAAATGGCCATACTACCCAAAGCGATATATAGATTCAATGCAGTCCCAGTTAAAATCCCCATGTCATTCCTTATAGAAATAGAAAAGACAATTATGAAATTCATTTGGAAGAATAAGAGATCCAGAGTTGCCAAAGCAATCCTTAGCAAGAAGAGTGAAGCAGGAGGCATC
>PVHX01028779.1:0-17700 GCA_004024805.1 Geosciurus inauris
TTATTTACATTTCTAATTTCAGTCTGGTATGATTTGCTTTCTTTCCTAAATCTAAAAATGCATCCAAAGAAATGCCATTTGTTAACTGTCATATCCTTCCCCTGTCAAACCTCTACTCCCAATCAGAGCTAGTGAAATAAGTCTGTATTCTATTTCAGATCATATAAAGAGTCAAAAATAAGGTATAAATGTAACATGATAAAAATGAATTACAGAGAGGTATCTAAAACCTTGTGATTTTTTTCTTTTAGTATCTGACAAATACTGTATGCAAAGTAGTGTTCTGGGATGCAAAGGTGGAGAAACCTAATAAAGCCCAGCTCTTTATTAATATTGAATGCATGAAACTATCCAAATCACAAAGCCCTGCTGAGAAGAATGTACATTCACAATCATAAACAATGCATAAAGGAGTTAGATTCAGGAGAAACAAAATCTAAAATTCTGATTAAAAAGTATTAGGAGCAAGCAAAAGTCACAAAAATAAAATTGCACACAAATGCCTTTACTCTGTCAAGCTTTCTAAAATGTGTGTGTTGAAAATCCTGCTGTCTTCAAATGTTGAACTGTGAATCCTTATCCATTCTGTGGTTTTAAATGCTTTATTTCAAAAGCCCTTTCAGAATGTATGTGAATTAATTTGATTTCTAAAACTTTGCTTAAAGTCTGATACAACCTTCTACTCAACCAAGGCCAGAACCTCCAAGTCAAATGAATGACAGAACTAATGTAGCTAACAAAATATTGCCTTGTAGTGCTTCATAAAGCTTTCAACCTAATAAGTCATTAATGTCTGGATATAAATTTATTGACTTCTATTGAGATTAACAGCAGGTTGATCATATTGACTGAATCCAAATGAGACAACTGGATAATGTTAGTCAATAAATGTTGATCCAAATTACAAAGAGCATCCAGGGTTGAGTGTAATGAAGCTTACAATAACCTATACAATATGTCTTTTGTTAAGGAACATTGCCACCAAGAATAAAAATAAACTGTAAGGTAACAGCATATTAATGTTGACATCCAACCACAAGAAAAACAGTTGAGTGAATGTTTTAGGTGCAATCAAGGATATGCTGATGCAGCATTTAGTGATAATATGATTAATTTGTTTTAGAATGATTTTCATTCTCAATAAAAGGAAATTGTTGGGGCTGGGATTGTGGCTCAGTAGTAGAGCACTTGCCTAGCATTGTGAGGCACTGGATTCAGTTCTCAGCACCTCATACAAATAAATAAAATAAATGTCCTTTGACAACTAAATTTTTTTTAAAAAATGAAATTGTGTAAATAGTATGGACACTAACATCTAATCAATTTGGTGGGCACTGCCAATAGTGAGGATGGTTAACTTTCAAATTGGAAAAAATATTTGTTCATAGAATGTAATATTTTAAATGTTTAAATTATATATGGAATGAGACAGATAATGAGAAGATAACTAAGATATGAATTACAATAATGACAAATAATTATTATGTGTCACATAGTATGGGTTGACTCATTCTCATAACTCTAGGAGGTAGGGTTATTATCCCCAATTTATAGAGGGCAAAACTGAGGTATGGAAAGGTTACTTCATCCTTCTAGATAATGATAGAGGTGGGCTTTGAACCCATAGTCTAGCTTCAGAGTCTACAGTCTCAATCACTAAATTAAACTATCATTTCCAAGAAAAAATTAGTTATCTGAAGGTCTGGGAGAATGTTTCAGGTAGAAAGATTGGGCAATCTAAAGGATAATGTAGAAAACAAACCTGGCAATTTTGCAAAATGAAAATTTAGGTATGGTGGCAAGAGAGTAGGAAGTAAGAGAAAAATGAGAATAGAAATAACAGTTTAACCTTCTTTCTATCATTGTTGATAATGAATTAGTATCTTTAGTTTTTATTCCTCCTTTATTCCTTTTATTACCTTTATTCTTGCTTCCAATTTGTTTCAAAAGCACCTGGAATTTTATTTCCAGATTTTAAACATTTTCCCTTTATTTATTTGGAATTGTTTCATAACAACTAGGAGGAAACATATTATATAGCTTGTCTGTATCTGTTTCTCCCTTTCCTGGGGAGAAAACTAAAGAATTTGGCCAAATCACTTTGTACTTTGGTGGTATTTGCTAAGAGAATTTTGAATGCTTTTCATAGGACACACCTGATTTGTTTGAGTTTCTTATGATAAACAAATCTAGAATTAATGAATTCTTCAGATATGGCCTCTGGGAAAATCTCACAGGCAAGATGAACTATAAGTAAAATAGAGATTCTTTGTGACCAAAATAGCTCCCTTTGTATAAGTGAAGAGCTCTACTTATTGTTTTTGAATAGGTGAATGCTTTAATAGATATAAAACTGTTGAATCTTTAAAACAGAAGCTCAAGTTATGGAATTAACATGTAATGTTTACAAAATTTTACTGCATCACCAAAATCTCATCAAAGTCTTACAAAATTGGAAACTACATGCAGGCCCCATTTTCTTACGGTAAGTAGTAAAACAAGAAATTTACAAAGTAGATGAGGAAGATGTATATACATGTGGAAATTTAAAACACTCTTCTATGTATCTCTTGAATTAAAATACCAAAACAACTGGGCACAGAGGCACATGCCTGTAATCCCAGCAACTTGTAAGTCTGAAATAGGAGGATTACAAGTTCAAGGCCAGACTCAGCAATTCACCAAGGCCCTAAGCAATTTGGCAAGATCCCGTGTCAAAATTAAAAAAAAAATAAAAAGGACTGGGGGACTGGGGTTATGGTTCAGTGGTAGAGTGTTTACCTCACATGCAGAAGGCCCTGGGTTCAATCCCCAGCACCACAATGAAAAAGGGCTGGGGATGGGGGATTTAGCACAGTGGTAATGTGCCCCTGGGTTCAATCTCCAACACCAAAAAAAAAAAAAGAGCAAAACAAAATTATGATCTCGTTAGTAAGGAAGGCTAACAAGATCAAAGCAAATACACAGAGCAAGCAGAGTCAAATTCATGTTACTACATACATACATACACACATGTACACACAATTGAAAACAAAGAAATAAGCAATCTATTCAAGAAACAAGCACTAGAATAAAATACCCAATGAAAGAAAAAAGAACTTAATAATGATAACCAAGAAAATAGAATATCAATAAAGCAAAAAGCATGTTCTATACAAAGAGCAATAGTTGAAGAACGTAATTTCTAGTATATTAAAATTTTAACCCTTTGAAAAAAACAAAAATAAAAATGCAATAAAAATAAGTCTTATAAGCCAAAATTTAAATTAATTGAAATACCAAAGAATTACTTCAAAAAATTGACCCCGTATCATATGATTTTACAGTTATATACATGCAATATTATAAGGGACAGATTATTCCTATATTTTATCAACTATGTCCAATCAGAGAAAAATGAAGCAAAATTTTCAATTAATGTGCTAAATTTGACACAGTTCTGATTTCAAAACTTTGTAAAAGTAGTGCCTCTGCACACAAACAAACTCACCCTGATAAATGAATAAAAATTCCCTGCAAGTAATTAGCAAATCAAATCTAAAATATGTCCTTATCTAAAACAGACATTTCATGAGGAATATCCTCTAAAACAATCTTTTCTTCTAAGAATTCAAAAATTATTTAATATAAAGAATTTCATCAGCAAGAAACTACCCATATATCCACAAAAATACCAAATCAATACTAAGTATAAACATCTATTTTTGATAACATAAACACCAAAATAATTTAAGTTAGAAAATGAAGAAAGGAAAGTTATAATTATTTACAGAATTGCCTGACCAAAAAACTACTAAAAACAGAGTTGAGTAAGCTATTGTTATTTTCTATATATATAAAAATTAGCAGTTTCCCTGAAGATCAGCAATACACAGTTATATAACAGAATTGGCAAACATTTTATATACAATAACAAATACATATATATGCATATATAAATATATGTGTGTATACATACATACATGCACATAGATAATGTGTGTATGTGTGTCATACCTAAAAGTAATACAAATTCTCCATCTCAATTTGGAGTCTGTTTTTCATACCTGGGCAGAGTGTTCAACGCCTCCCCGCTTCCCACATACACTTGATCCTTTCCTTCAACCCTATCCCAAGACCCAAGGCAAGACCCAACTCTGTATGGTATCTCCTATATCCTCACATTTATTTCCTTTTTATTTATTTTTATTTCTGCTAACAGGATCCCCAGAGCAGCTAAGACTTTCTCAAGGCAGAGGACTCAAGTCCACTTGGGAAAACTCCTAAGTAGGGAGAACATTTTAAGCACTAACTGCTATGCTCATGATCTTCTCCATACTCTCACCCATGTCATCGTGACTTAACCCTAAAAAACATGAAGCTATCATTACACAGCAAGAATTATTGTCATGATAGAACCTGATCCTGAGAGGTGGAAGAGATAATAAAACCCAGAGACGGCTGGGCACAGTAGTGCATGCTTGTTATCATGGCAGCTCTGGAGACTGAGGCAGGAGGATCATGAGTTCAAAGCCAGCCTCAACAATGGCGAGGTACTAAGCAACTCAGTGAGACCCTGTCTGTAAATAAAATACAAAATAGGGCTGAGGATGTGGCTCAGTGGTCGAGTGCCCCTGAGTTCAATGCCTGGTACCTAAACAAAACAAAACAAAATAAAAAATAAAAACCCAGAGACAAAGTTTTGAAAGTTGAGAAGAAAAGGGAGCTGGCACACAAAGCCTCCTAGAGCTCTCTTAGTGGTTACTGCATGTAATGTAATAATCTAGAATCAGCCTTACAGCTGCTCCCTCCCACTATTGCACCTTTGGAGAGAAGCCAAATATCTTCCCATGTGGCAATAAGGAGATATACATTGACAGTGGGAATACAAACACCTTGCTTGATGCCAATGAGGACAGACAGCACAGTCCATCTCAGTAGGCACCAGCATAGGTACCTTGACCATTGCTGAGGCCTGGGACCACTTTCCCACTCTCTGCTTTGGCCAAGTCACTCTCAGTCACCACATACAGCCATAATGCAACATAAATCCATGACCTTAGTTGCTATTTTGAGAAGAAAGAAGGGAGTATTCTTAATTAAACCTTAAATAATTGTCCAGAACTCATTACATTTAAATTTTCTGCCACTGGAAAGATTGAGGACTTAAAAAAAATAAGGTGAACTATAGAAAAACAGTCACAAATGTGTACACACAAAAACAGCACTTGGAACTATATCTGCTGCATCATAAAATACAAAGATAAAACTCAATCAATGCAGGGAACAACAATGTGATGGTTCAAAGATTCCTCAAAGAAGTGTATTTTGGCCAGATTTACAAAAATTCACAGACATTTCTCCCACAAGGAACAGCAGAAGACAGCATTTTATTGTCTGTCTTTTAGGACTGGGGGAAAGGGTAGGAGAGAGTGATCACCTTTGTGATCCACCATTGTGTGTAGTATGGCTGAATGCAATTCTGAACCATGACGTTTCCAATTTCCTGATTCCAGGTTACTTACACTTATAGATGAAGAAGATGTGAGAAGTTAGCAGTAGCGTTCTCAAATCAATAGCCAGAAAAACAAGAAATAATATAAAAATATGTATGATGACAATCAGGACATTCTGTTTTAGATGATGTCAAATCCCTGAGAGATAATGAGGCAGTTCTAAAATTTTCTATCCAGTCTGCTTAATTGCCTTCAACTTCTATTTGGATATTAAACCCCCATTACATGATATAAAACTTGGGTTTCTTTGAAACCAGTTATTAATCTGGGCACTCAGTCACATAGTCCTTCAAATTATTTCTTACATTAAATAGGTTCTCGGTAGATTTCTGGTATCTGTCTTTCCAGACATTCTCAAATATGTTTATTTTTGCTTTTTTCTCTTCAGGGAAAGTACATATAACTGGAGATCCAACACTAACACTTTAACAACTAAGTAAGAAAATGCCCACTTCACCTGTATATGGAGTTCTGAGGGGAGGCTAGTATAAGCAATTAAATTATGCTAAATGTAAGTAGTAGTGTTGGCCAATATTCTACTTCTGTGGATTATGCCTACAGAAGGCAGGTGGTTTATTACAACTTGGAGAGGATTCCTGGAAAGATAACTGTTTCTCTGGGAATTTTAACTCAGAGATAAAAATTTTGGACAATTTTTTCCTATTTATTCAATACACACTGCCAGGTAAATTGGAAGCTTCACAGCTAGCTGAATACAGGAAGTCAAACAGCTGTTAGACTTGCTTCATTCTCCAAACTGGTTCATTTCCAGTTAAACTTGTCAGGGTCCCATAAGAACTAGGCTTTTTCAACCAGTCCCAAGACTGATGGATCCAAAACAATACCTGAAATGCCTACATTCTTATAGCTATCCCCAAAGAATAAACATGATTAAAAGTTTCCAGAAAACTGCAGAACCACTCCTCAACAGATCCATGATGATGCCAAAAGACTTAATAATTAACATTGATCAACCACTAGTCCCAAGATGACTCACAAGGCCCACTATAGCCAGAACTACAGGTATGCATCAGTCTCCCTTCTTAGAAAAGTACTCTGGCATTGGGAAGTCTTCCAGTGCCAAAAGTGGCAGAAAACTGACACTAATATGTAAGGAAAGGTTCAAGTCTAATAAAATCACAGGTTATTTTTACAGAAATGTATTTGGTAAACAACAACTCTGCATACACAGTAACAATAAAAGCCAGCTTTTTGCTCCTTACACTTTTCTTTTTGGTATCAATTAACAAGGTCAAACAATCCTGGCTCTTTCTGAAAGTTTGCATATAAACTCAATTCCCTATGGGGTTACATCTTGCAAGTGTCACATTTAGAAGAAAGCATAACCTATACACCACCTAAAACAGAACTTTCCTCTCTTTACTAGTCTAATTTTTGCAAATAAATAATGCTCGTGAAAGAGAAATCCCTGATACCTGGAATAATTGATGAGTCCACAATAAAAATTATAGCTTCTTCTAACATGTTACTGAGTTTTATGCATATGACAATTTGGGTGCTTTGTTGGAATGCTCAGGTCCAGAACTGTGTTCACTTGCCAACACATAAACCACAATGTGAAATATCTGGTAGTAAATTAATACAATGTGTGATTCTACAGAAATAAAACATTTTTAAATGGATATATCATAATATGATAAAACTGCAAATTTGGAGGGAGGCTTATGAGTCTTCAATAGTCATCCCTAAGAATTTATACAAATAGCTTGTCTGTCTTATTCTAACTAGTTGCTTTAGGAATCTATAACCAATTCAGTTATACTTCACTTGTACCAAACATTTTATAATTTTTCATTGGTATCATGTTGAATTTGTAATAGATCCTTCAAAATATGCTTAAGCATTATGAGACACTTACAATTATTCTGGGTTCAGTGATAGCATAAAGAACATGCAAAAACTATATTATAAAATTTTGTCTCATGAGGAAGGATGAGCAAGGACCTCCACTGCTACCACCAAGGAAAATGTGAAATCAGAAGCAAGGAGCAACTGGCAGTTGAACTCAATTTCCTTCCTGGTGGTCTCCACCCAACCTGCAAATATCCCACATGACCCACACTTGACATATCACCTTCAGGCATTCCCTCTTACCATACACAGATTTGTTGTCCTCCAGTGTGATTTTCTAGTGTTGTTCTTCCTTATGCTTTTACACTTGTGTTACTAGTCTATAATAGTGTCCACTCACATGTTATCTCAGTTGCCCACTTCTGATTGGCCAGTTACATCTCCCAATACCTTTTAACTGCCACAGTAAGAAGACCCCATCTAGAAGAATACTTAAGCTTCAGCTGATTTCTCAAACACAACAAATTTATTAGTTTCCCAGAGCTGCCATGGTGAATTATCACAAATAGAATGGTTTAAACAAAATAATTTTATAGTTTCATTGTTCTGAAGGCTAGAAGTCTGAGATCAAGGTTTCAGAAGGCCGTGCTCTCTCTTTAGGTACTAGGGAAGTGTTTTAGTCAGCTTTTTTACTGCTGTGACCTAGCAAGAACAATTAGAGGAGGAAAAGTTTATTTTCTGGCTCATAGTTTCAGAGGTCTTAGTCCACAGAAGGCTGGCTCCATTCCTCTGGGCTCCAGGTGTGGAAGAACACATGAAGGCTCTCATAACCCAATCGTTTTACCTCTAAACTTTCTTGCGTTTTCTCACATATGAGCTTTTGGGGGAACACCTATTGTCTAAACTATAACAGGAAAGATATTTTCCTGGCCTCTCTCCTAGATCCTGGTACTTCTTGGCTGGTGACAGCATAACTCCAATCTTCACATGGTGTTATTCCTATGTGTATATCTCTAAGTTCAAATTTCCCATTTTTGATAAGGACACAGTCATATTGGATTAGGACCCACCCTAATGACCTCATCTTAACTTGATAATCTGCAAAGATCCTATGTCCAAATTGTTCTTATTCACAGCTACTGGGGGTTATGACTTCAATATGTTTTTGGGGGGAGTGCAATGCAACACATATAGCAAAATTGTTTGTTTGATTGTTTGGTAGTACTGAGTATGGACCTTAGGACACTCCACCACTGGGCTACATCCACATTCTAAGTTGCCAAGGCTGGCCTTCAATATGTGATCCTTCCAAGTAGCTGGGATTACAGGAGCATGCCACTAAGCCCAACCATACATTCTCTCTCTGTATACATAATTTTCTTTCTCTGTTCTTCTCATACTTTATTGCTTAAAAATAATTGTTAAGAGAAATTGCTGGGGATAAGTTCAAAAATTTTTGAAGTTATTAGTTGTACTATTGAAAAAATCAAATAATGTTTATAGATTAGTTATTAGCATTTTAGTAATATTAACCTTCTGGTTTCGATAACTATTATGATGATAAGGTGTTAGCATTATGGAAAACTGGTTGAAGGTGAATGATAATTCTCTACTATATTTTACACTTTTTTTGTAAGTCAAAAAGTATTTCCAAGCAGGTGCCATGCCACGTGACTATAATCCTAGCAGCTTGGGAGGCTGAGATAGGAGGATCGCAAGTTCAAAGCCAGCCTCAGCAATGGCAAGGCACTTAGCAACTCAGTGAGACCCTGTCTCTCAATAAAATAAAAAATAGGGCTGGGGATGTGGCTCAGTAGTTGAGTGCCCCTGATTTCAATCCCCAGTACCAAAAAAAAATAGTATTTCAAGCTAGGCACAGTGGTACACACCTATAATCCCAGCAACTGGCAAGACTGAAGCAGAAGGATGGAAAGTTCAAGACAAGTCTCAGGAATTTAATGAGATCTTTTCTCAAAAATAGAAAGGTCTTGAGATGTAGCTCAGTGATAAATACCTAGTACCATAGAAACTATTTCAAAAGAAAAATTAAAGGAAAAAAGTTATGTGAATCCATATCCATTTGAATTCGATAGTTGTTCAAGATGGTCTGCCCAATGATTTTGAGAGATAACCTAATTAGATGTGTATTTTAGTACAGCATAATTCTTTCTACTCATTATATTCCTTTGTGAGAATAGATGAATAGACAGAAAGATTTTTTAGAAAAAAATTCCCATGTAGCAATTTGCCCACAGCAAATGTTTTATTAAATGCAAACTACTTGGGCATCAATTTAGAGAGAAATAACTAATGAAATTGAAGCTCCACTTACATATTTAAATTGACATGTTTCAGATGGGCATGTCAGCACATGCCTGTAATCCCAGCAATTTGGGAGTATGAGTCAGGAGGATTGCAAGTTCTAGGCCAATCTCAGGAACTTAGTGAGGCACTGTCTCAAAACAAAGATTAAAAATAAGGGATAGACCTTATGCCTTGTCCACACAGCTAATAACTGACAGTCCAGGTCCCTTATTTTAACCACAGTCTCAATCAAAGTCAGAAGGACAGCCTTCTCTTAGGGGAATAAAAATTGAGCTTTGCATTTTGATATTTTTAACCTACAATTCATTCATAAAATCAGAAATCCTTGAGTAGAGAAACCAAAAGATCGTGATCATGGCTGCCAGATTTCAGGTGGAACTTACTACACTGTATCTGGAAACATCTGTTGGAATTTGAGTACATATGATCTAAAATTTCCTGGAAGCAGGTGACATCTGAAATGTGTTGCCCAACCAAACCAGCTGGCTCTTAGCTTCTGATTCATTGTACATGCGTGTTTTAAAGTGTTCCTTCCCCTCCCAAGCCTTCCTCTTTTTGAACACTGAAGGAAAATACCAAATAGGAATTTAGATTTCTGAGTTTCAAGGAAACAAACACCTTCCCAAATCAGTGACCATTCAGGCTCAGCTAGACTCTTCTGAGGGATGTTTGGTGGACTGCAGGTGTGGGAACAGGCCTGGCAACAAATATGAGCTTACCTGAGAGCTTAGAGTTATTTTCTAGATTCTTTAAGTACTGACTGCTTTGACTTCTGTGATTATGTTATGGTCATGTGTAGTCAATGTATAAATATGTTCACAACCTAGGATCATGGTAATAGACTTTGTTTTTTTAACTGTTCAGATAAAAGTAATTTAAATTACAAATATAAGATTAAAGTGAACTTTCTATAAAGAAGAAGGAGGAGGAGGCAACAGATGTGACTCAGTGGTGGAATGCTCCTGGCTTCAATCTCCAGTAGTACAAAAATTATAAATAAATAAAATATATTGTCATGTATTTATGACCATGCAACTTTCCTTTACTGACCAGATATATTCTCTAGAATATTAGTAAATGTTATATTTTCAAATGATCAAGAAAAGTATAGATATATTGTATATATAACTATTCAAGTATGTAATTATTTTCTAGATAACAAAATAAAATCTTGTTTTCCAAGGGAATACCAGCACTGGGGGTGAAAAGTAAGGGCTTAGGTGGCAATCAAAATGTCCTTAGTTCCTGAGACACCCAAAGTAGTTAATTGGAATCCAAGTTCTCAAGATATTCACTTTCATTATAGGTCTCAAATCACTGATAAATATACCTTTCTTTATGGCTACTGGAGATTTTTACTGCTACTATCCCAATTCCTCTCTTCTTTAGGGTCAGACAGTCTAAGTTTGAATTCCTGTTCTAACACAGAGAACTGACCTCTAGGTAAGTCATTTTCCTTCTCTAGACCTCAGTTGCTGCATCTATCCAGTAACACCCCTTTTCTCAGGCTGGGTTTAACTAAATGCCATGAAACATAGCAAGCACTTGGAGATTAGTTATAAGCACAATCCTGGTTTGAATACTAAGTAGTTGCATGTGATCTGGTTATACTACTTAACATCTCCTAAATACACTTCCTCATCTACAAACTATAGATAATGATGGTACCTCTCATAGTATAGGTATGAAGATGAAGATTAAGATTAAATATCCATGCAAAGCACTTAGCACATTCCTGTCTCACAAGTTCCATAAAAATGTTAGCTGCTATTGTTGTTGTTATCATTAACAAGCCTGTGAGGAAGCCTCATACTACCAGTGGGGAGATTATTGGCATTTTTGTCATCACTTCTCTACCCTTTTAGCAGTCATAAGGGTGTGTGAGATGGGAGCATGGTTTCTCCTTAGCCAAGAAATACAACTATGGCTTACAAATGCAAACCCTAGCTGACCCTTTCAAAGTTTATAGTCCTCTTCCCCTGAGTAATTGCAAAATGCTCCCTGGACTTTTGCAGCACAGAAATTGTTCTGAGGACCAGCAACATCAGCATCATCTGAGAACTGATTAGAAATGCATCTCCTCAAGCTCCACCCCAGACCTAGTAATTCAGAATCCACAGTTTAACCAAATCCCCAGGTCACTCATATGCACAATTAAATTGTAGGAGCTGCTGGTCAGGAGCTTGTTCAGGGCACTTTGAGAGATGCAAACCAGTGTTGAGTTTCCAGCGACCTTCTCAAATTCCACACATAAGTCTATCCACCTCAGCTTTCTTAGATGTCAGAGTGGAGTTCATGCCCTCTCATCCCTTGGCAACTAACTGCCATCTGTTTCTACTTTACAGATTATTTCAGCTTCCATTCATCTTGATTTCAGGATCTTGACAGTTGCATCCCCTTAATACAACTGAATAAGATTTCTAATACATAAATCAGGTTTATGCTCTCTACTATTCTGGGAGAAATATTTTCAGTAAACTTGGAGAACAATTACATTGCTTCATCTAAATAACAGATGCAAAGTCCTGAAACTAATAAACTGTTAAAGAAAAAAATCACATTTTTTACCCTGACGAATGTCTTTAATGTATTTTCAGTTATTACAGTCTTTCCAGTCATACTTGATTAATACATGCACTGTTAATATAACAATAAACACTTTGTGTTACAGCTCCTCAAAACAATCGTCCACAATCCAAATCACTTAAATATCAAGTCCAAATACACTTCCACTTTTGAAATGTGTTTTTGACTATACGTCTCATAATGATTTTCAATGCATATGTATATAATAATGTGGTCGAATTAGAAGGTTAAATATAATAGTTTAATATCTAAGCCAACCTTATTCAAAGGAGTTTTCTAATAAAGATTTATTTTTGTATATATTCATCAGAGTGCAAATAATAGTATTTTTCCTACCCTTTCCTCTCCTGTCAAGAATATTCATTGGAGAAAAGGGCAAGACATTAGAAGAGATTTCTTATATTCATTTTAATAAAATAGAATAAATAAAGACAAAACCCATTATGTTTCACTGGCAGCAGTATCTCTTCCTGAAATGTTACCCAAAACTCAAGGACAATTTCAAGGACATTAATTCAACTACAAAGGCATGGAAATCTCATGTCTATTGAATTGCTATGATTATTATGCACATTTTTCTACTTGGGTTTTTATCTATATTATAACCACAATGACCTCCTATGTACAGGTAGAAGAAAAAAACCTAATGAAAAATATTTCTATGTTCTACACTTCAATGCGAAATGGGCTATATTGAAATGCCAAAGCAAGCCAACAACTTAAGAGATAAAATGAATAAATAAATTTATAGAGCAAAACATATACATCCTCCTCTGATTCATGATTACATACAGAGATGAATAACCAGCCTGGGGATGAATAGGGAGAAGGAAGGACAAAACCTATTACCTGCCCTCATGGGGTCAGTAAAGTCAGAAAGTGAGGAGTTAGGGAAATGGGAGAAACATAAGTGGATAAGATATGCTTCCATTTTCTGAGTTACTAATCCCTTCAAGGAATAAATATACATACCTGTATGCTTGATGTGACCTTCCATTTATTTTTAACCTAGAATCCACAGACAATGAGTGGAAAATGTACCTTACAAACTGACAGGTTCAGAGTTAATGTGTTAAGAACAAAGGAAAATGTCAGAATTTTGAAGGTCAGGTAGTATATATTTAAATAAATCTTTCTCATAATGCACGTTGAGATATTTTAATCTATCCACAGTGGTCATGACAGCAGAGGGTATTTGCTTTTGGGTCTGGTACTTAAAACTAGCTACTGACTCTTTTCTTCACAGAGCAGTACAGAAGAGGAAGTACTTTATTTTATTAAACCCTCTTTTTTCTCCACCTGAATATATCATTTTTTCCAGCTACATTATAAAATTCCACATATTTCACCAAAATCTTTATTTACTATCTCTATACTTAGTACTTTGGCTATGCTCTGCTAACTTCCTAAATCACTCAAAATATTATAATAAATAAAAATTCCTATAATGTTCTTACTACTAAATTTATTGAACATAAGGAATATTTTAAAAGTATACTTTCACTCTTATGCCCAATGAATTCATTACACAATCATTCTGAATTCAAACTCCCCTGCAAAATAAGTCTATGGTTTTCATTGACACCTCTGCCAATTCAATTTAACATGAGAAATATATATTGAAATACACTGTATGCCACATACTTGCTGGCTAAAGCTATGTAAGAAATGCCCCCACCTTGAAGATGACCAAAGTCTATATTCTTCTCTGGCAAATGAAAAAGAAAATCTATCATGACAGAAAAAAGAGTGGGATTCTTAACATGTATAGGCCCAAAACAATTACAAGATTAAGTGCAAGTAAGCAATATATATAAAACTAACACCTAAAACCTCCCTTCGTTTCACGTTTAGTTAGATTTTTAAACTCTGAAAAAGTAGCAATCAAGTGTTATATTATCTATCTCCCACAGAATTTAATACACTGCTATACACATAATATTTTGGAAAATAATTATAAATTGAGAATTGTTGGGGAACCTTGTAGTTTCAAGCAGAGTGAGAGGAGAATCTGAAAGCACTTTCTGCTAGCAAATAAAAGCATTCTCTTAACCTTACAGAAGTAGATAACAAATATAGAAGGCAAGAGAAATGTCTGGCCAAATAGGCAAGTATGTGGCCAGGAGAAATTTTTCAGGAGATTGAACATGTGTGAGTAGATAAAAATGATTGATTTCAATTTGGTTGGGGTTAATCGAAGCTTGTTGTAACATCTGTTTATAAGATAGTATGTCTCCTTTTCACTTTTTACATTATTGGTTACTCTACCTTAACTTGGTATTTGCTCAAATAAATGTTAAACTAGTAAATGGATAAGAGAAAAGGCTATTAGGAGTCAACTAGAAAAAAAAATATCGCCTATCCTCTGAAGGATAAGGGAAATAAAATAGATCTTGTTTCCAAGAGAAAGTGTCTTCTCCTCTGCCCAACCCTGATTTAGACTTGACTGCATTCTTCTTGAGATGAATATCTCAGACCCAAATTTACCATTAGCAAGATTTGTGGTTTATAATAGATGTGAATGAATCAACAAGAGGGTAATAAGAACTTACTCTTACTGACATAGAATTCTAATGCATATGACCTGAAGACTAGAGTAAAACTCTCCTTTTACTATAGTACAAAATGACAGCAGAGTGACAAAAGGCAAAACTTTCCCCCATCCCACTGGACTCTTCTATGACAAACCCAGAAGGATTTCTGGTAATAATGCTAATTCTAATGTCTTCTCATAAATGCTACATTTCTAAATATGTTTTAAATGTCCAAGGTCCCTTTCTTAGTGCTCATCATTACCAATTATCACTTGTTTGGCAGACCTAAATTGTGAGTGGCATTTCCCCTCAAGGCCATCTCTAACCTTAGAAGGTAAAGCAGAGGAACTACTTCCCACAAAATGGACTTGGAAGAGAGCTAAATCTGCCCCATCACAAGCTTTCTGTAAATAAAACTTTACTGGAATACCAGGCTGAGTTGTTTAAGGCTGTTTTTATGCCACAATGTTAGAGTTGAGTAACTGAGACAGAGACTGTATGGACCACAAAACTTGAAATATTTACTATTTGGCTCTTTACAGAAAAGGTCTGTTGACCCTTCTCTAGATAATAAAAGAGTCATATAACTGCTATGCTTGATCTATACGGGCTACATGACAGAAAGAATCTTAAAACTTATGGAAGAAAACAGAAAAATGGCCAATGAGCACATGAAAAGATATATTCCCGGGGGAAATGCAAACTAAAACCACAATGATAAACTACTTCACATACATTAGAATTAAGATGACTGACCAAATTAACTATGGAAGAACTAGAATTCTCATATACTATTAGTGGGAAAGTAACATGGTAAAAGCATTTTGGAATATAGTTTGGTATTTTCTGATAAACATATCCTTATTTAAGACTCAAAAATTCCACTTCTAGTTATTTATCCAAGAGAAATGAAAACAGATCCACAAAAAGACTTGGAATATAGTTTGGTATTTTCTGATAAACATATCCTTATCTAAGACTCAAAAATTCCATTTCTAGTTATTTATCCAAGAGAAATGAAAACAGATCCACAAAAATTTATTTATAATAGCCTCAAACTGCAATCAACCTAAATAACCTCCAATTTATGAATGGATAAAGAAATTATAGTGTATAAACATAATGGAATATTACTCAGCAATAAAAGGGATAAATAATTTTTAAAAATATTTTTAGTTGTAGATAAACACAGTATCTTTTTTTTTATTCACTTTTATGTTGTGCTGAGGATCGAACCCAGTGCCTCACGCATGAAAGGCAAGCACTCTACCACGGAACTATAATCCCAGCCCAGGATAAACTACTGAAACACACAATAATGCATACAGATATCAAGAATATAATACTGGCTAAAAGAAGCCAAATAGGACCTAAAGTGGGATTTGAATGGGAAAGTACACAAAGAAATTTTTGCAGGCAGATATGAAAATTTCCTATATTTTGATTCTGGTAATAGTGCATAAATGTCTCAAATCTCATCAAAATGCACACTTAAATTAATTTTATTATGTGTAAATTATACCACAATAAAATTGTTTTTTATTTATTGTTGTGTAACTTTTCATGAGCCTTATCATTTATTCTAAATTCTCCAAACTACTTTGATTCTTATCTCTTTTTTGCCTCATCTAATAGCTCTATATTATGTTTCCATGTTGATATCCTTCCTAATCCAAAAACTATTCAGCATTATAGATATTCTGAATATATTTCTTTCACATTCCAGTTAAATATCAGATTGTTAAGGATTCAATAGTTCCTTAAATATATCAACTTCAAATATCTAATCCTAAATCAGAATAGGTCATGCACTAAGGTAGTCATTCTGTTTTTATCATTTGATTGATCCAGAAACTTTCCACCTCTAATTGTAGCCACTAGTTATAATTCTGCCTTTTGGTGATATATTTGAAAAGATTAATTACTCTTCCATATGATAGCCATTCAATATTGGTTCCCTCAATCCTTACTGTTTTCAACCAGAACATCTTCAGCCATTTCTTCTGAAAAAAACTATAGCTGTCCAATGCTGAACTCTTGATTCTTCACTATGTTAAAAGTTGTATTCATTGACAGGAACTCTCTCTGGACCCTGTAATTCTGAGTCATCCAATCTGCCAAACAGAGAGAAGATCAAGAGGACCCTAGAGAACGGGAAGCCAACCAGTGCACATTCTATAAAGAGGAGGGTTATTGGAGAAATAAATGTTCCTGATGCTTCCAAGAGAAGCCACATATGGTCAGCCAGACCCTGACCCATCCTGAACATGGCACCACTGGTAGAGGAAAGTTAAAGGAACTAAGAGGCTTTGCCCATATCCCCAACCATGATCTCTTAGAAATCTCAGCTAACCCTTAAGAGAAGATAGGGCAAAACATGGTGGTGCATACCTGTAATCCCAGCACTTTGGGAGGCTGAGACAGGAGAATCTCGAGTTCAAAGCCTGCCTCAGCAATGTTGAGGCATTAAACAATTCAGTGAGACCCTATCTCTACATAAAACACAAAATAGGGCTGGGGATGAGGCTCAGCGGTCGAGTACCCCTGAGTTCAATCCCCAGTACCAAAAAAAGTAGATAAGAACAAGGTCAGTTTTGACCAACTTGGTCTTAAACACCTGGCAGGAAAGTATAGTCCAGAGACCTACATAGACATTTAAAAGGAAAAACAGTGTTTTTTAATGTAATTTAAGATGTACACTTGTGTCAGTCCTATCAAAAGTAAGTAAAGCTGGAGGCTATGAAGAAAGGGTTCTTCTATGGTTGTGCTTAATAATAATGATCACAAAGGACTCTAGAGTCACAAGTTTGTCCTGAGTTAATTTGAGCCTGCTCTCATAGACCTACAAATATTCCTACCCTCCTACATAGATAAACTCAATCTGTTTTTCACTGGCATGATCATGAGTTACTGTCTTCATGTTTTTCAGAGACTGGCTGAAATACTAA
>PVHX01028780.1:0-17783 GCA_004024805.1 Geosciurus inauris
CTCTCTTATATCATTCTTTAAGTCACCGACAATTTTAATTATGTACGTCCTGAATTCCTGTTCTGTCATTCCTCCTGCTGTACAGCCCATGGATTCTGGGAGTGTAGTATCTTGGTTTGTTTGAGTCACTTTCTTCCCTTGTTTTCTCATGATGTTTGTGTGTCTTTCCTTCTAGCTCTGCTGATCCAAGGTGTTACAGTTTTAACTCCTATACGGTTATAATTTCCCTGCAGGTTTTCGTTACTTCTCCTCCAGTAGGTGGTGCTGTCCGTTGTTTGGTGCACTTTCCCGGCTGATATCCTTGGTACTGGTCCCAGGGCAAGGTGAAACTCTGGGCCGCTGGTGGAGTCGCTGTTCCACCGTGGCCAAGGTTTGCTCCCAGGTGTTCACCTGCGCCCCCTGGTGTGTAGGAAGTTCCGCTGTGTTAGAAGGTGGTCCACAAAGAACAATAGCTGGGGTTCTGCTCAGGAGACAGTCCACAGAAGCAACTGCTAGTGGTCTCTCGTGGTTGGGTGGGCACTGGGGCTAGGCACCCTGTGCGGAAGTAGGCCCGGCACGCCCGGGGTAAACTCCGGGCTGGAGCCCTGGGCCGGATCCCCCACCACAACTGCACTCCACAGGTTGGCGCCGAAATCACTCCTCCTGGCTACCGCTGTCTCCCGGTGGCTCTGCGCTCACACACGCGAGCGAGACTCTTGCGTGGGGCAGCAAGGTGCAGAGAGCTGCCAAAAAACTGGTTGGAAGCTGGCACCCCGCTACTTCCAGTCTCAGTCTCGGATAGCCGGAGCCCTGGGCCGAGGCCCGGGCTGCAACCGTGTTTCTCCGGCCGGCGCCGAAGCCACGCCTCCTGGCTACCGCTGCCTCCCGGTGGCCCTGTGCTCACACATACACGAGCGAAATTCCTGCGTGGGATGTTGAGCCGCAGAATGATGCCAGGAAGCTGGCTGGAAAACGGTGCCTCCACCACTTCCAGCCCTGGTCCTTGAGAGCCTAGCGCAGAGTGGACTGTCTAGGCCGCCATCTTGGAACCGCCCCCTTTTTTTTTTGTTTTTAATATTTTTTTTAGTTGTAGATGGACGCAATGTCTGTATTTATTTATTTATTTATATGTGGTGCTGAGGATCGAACCCAGTGACTCATGCATGCGAGGCAAGCGCTCTACCACTGAGCTACAGCCCCAGCCCCAAAGCTAGCTATTCTTTTACTAACTCCAAGCAGTTTGACCATGGGGATGTCCTGGATACATAGCCAGTTGGATGCTTCTACCACTATTTCTGAATATTGAATATGTAAATCAAGACTCCAGGTCAAAGACAGTAGAATGAATCAAACATTACTTTCCTGTGTTCCTGTTTAACTGCACAGGAACTGTTCAAGACCAGCGTAACTGCATACCATGTTCAACGACAAGAATGGGATCCTAATTAGAATAAGTTATACTCCATGTATGTGTAATATGTCAAAATACACTCTATTGTCATGTATATCTAAAAAGAACAACAGCAAAAGACTCCAGGTCAGAGAGAGACTTCTTTTTAAGGGTGGCTGTGGCCAAGTGAAGAATCTAATGGCTCGGAGCTGGTGCTAAGGCCAGCACTCAGGGACAGTTAGGAGGGTCCTGCTGGGTGCTATGGCAACATCTGAACTGACTCCTCCCCCACTCCCACTATTTCCTGCTTGGGTGAGTTTTCTAGGCTTCCTTGACTCTGTGAGCTAGTGACCTTTCTCTTGCATTAACTAAAGCCTGCTGCAATTGTTTGGAAAATAGAACGCTGACTAATGCCTTATGGCCTGTGAGATTCCCTTCAATTTTAAAGGATGATTACTCCCCACACGTTTTATTTTTAATTATCAATTAGCAGTTAACACAGAATCCACAGAATGTCATTTCCTTAAAAGGGAGCAATGCTCAGAAGGCACCTATGGGTTGATTCTCCCCAGGAGACTCATGTAGTGTGCAAAGGGACCAGATTTTACATATGACAAGTGAGCCTTTGGGGCACAGTAATTTGGGCTAGAGGGACTACAGAGATCATCCTTTCAGGAAAAAATATGAAAGACTAAAACAGGCCAAGAAGAAAAAATTACCAAGTGCCTTGTTTAGCATATCTTTCCAAGCAATCTTCTTTTCATTGTCTCAAAGTTATTTCTATAACTCTGTTACTTGTAGAAAACTGTAAGTAGAAAACTGAAAATAATGCAAATGATTTTTTTCTTTAAAAATACCAATTAGGCCAACCATGGTGACACAGGCCTATAAACCTAGCTACTTGGGAGGCTAAGGTAGGAGGATCAGTTGACAGAGGCCAGCCTGGGAAACTGAGCAAGATCCTGTCTCAAAATAAAATTTTAAAAAATACCTGGGAGGGTAGCTCAGTGGTAAAGTGCTTGCCTAGCATGTGTGTGGCCTTGCATTATATTAACTCTACCACAAAACAAATAAACAAACAACAATAACAAAATTCCCCACACAAATTAGTTGTATAAAGTTGAATGTAAATGATTATTGACTGACTTTAGATCTATTTGCAAATTCAATTCACATTAATTTTTTTCTGGTAACAATATATTGGCTCCCTCTTTAATTAGCAAGTTAAAACATTTAACAGGTGTGCATTGTGTTCATTTTATATTGTTATTAGAGTCATGATTCTATTCTCTGTTGGGGGGGGGGTACCAGGGATGGAATTTAGAAGTACTCTACCACTGAGCCACATCCGCAGCCCTGTTTTTGTGTTTTATGTAGAGACAGGGTCTCACTGAGTTGCTTAGCACCTTGCCAATGCTGAGGCTGGCTTTGAACTCACGATTCTGTCTCAGCCTCCCAAAGTGTCGGGATTACAGGCGTGTGCCACTGCGCCCAGCTCTATTCTCTTTTAGTATAACAAATTAGGGTCCTGAGAACTGCAGAGACTTACCCAAGGTCAGGGTGTTAATCTGGATTCTCTGTGAGGTAGAAGCCAAGACGGGATTATACCTATACATCTTTTATTAGGGGAAATACCTGGGAGCAAAAGAGGAGACAATAAGAAGGCTACAAAGGTCTTCAGACTACTGTGCAGGTCTGACCCTGAGTCAGAAAATTGGGTGGGAGTGTTCTGGACTTTTGTACAATCTAAGAAAGCTTGCCAAGGTCATCAGGAGCCCTAGAGCCAAATCAGACTCAGAAGAGTCCTGTGCCTCCCAACTCTTCTGGGAAACACTTGACATTGATCTTTTCCAATTTTGCACTCTTAACTGTTTCATATACTTCAAAAATGGGGCTTAAATACTTGGGGCCTTCTGCCTATGGAAGAGGAGATTCAGGGAATGGAAATGAGGCAGTGAATTTGCCTTCTAAACATTATATAGCATTATTTCAAGTTAAACCTAACAGATCTTGCCCCTCTTGGCACTAAAGAGTTTATTTCAAAGACCACAGGAAAGTAAGAATCCTCAGAATGACTGTGGTCTGGGTTAGACATGTTGGGAGATGCTAGCAGGGACCAGCTTATACATTCAGAATACCCTGGGGTCATGCTATGTTCTCTGGCTTGGAGGATCAGTGATAGATCCCAGGCATAACCTATTTGCACTATTCAGTGAAAAGCCTTTTGGTACTTTTGTTTGCACTCAAGAACATTCCAGAACTCTCCCCTTTCCCGTGCATTAGAAAGAGGACTTTTGCTTCCTGTGGATTCCTAATTCTCAAGTGCTATGAGATGGAGGATGTTGCCCACAGGGTGAGCCACAGTCTGTGCTTTCCACACACAGATCTGCATTATTTGGCATCATTCTTGGGGCCTGTGACAGGTTGGCCCCATGTCTTGTGGTATTTACCACTGTTTTTGCCACACTGTCCTAGGTGTTCTAATTTGAGGTGAAGGGGAGAGGGCCAAGTGCTCAGCAGGAGAGGAACAACACACTCCGCAATTTTAGAGCACTTGTACATTGTGACCCCATTTTTGTATTTTAAATAACTTATTTATTTTATTTGTAACTTTTAGTATATATGACAGTATAATGTATTTTGACATATCATAGTACATGGAACATAACTTCCCATTCTTGTGGTTGTACATGATGTGAAATTAAACTGGTCATGTTTAATTCATGTATGGAATAGGAAAATTATGTCTCATTCATTCTACTGTGTGACCCCTTTAAAGACAAGAAAACCAAGACCTTGGAAAGTGAAACTCTAAGATAACTTTGCTACAAATTCAACTGGGATTCTCCCAATTGCCAGTCCCAATGTGCTTGTGCTCCCCGGACCACTGCTGATTCATGTGTCTGTTCATTTATCCATCAGGCCCTCAACCTGAGGTGACATGGTGCAGAGGTGATATGGATTTTCTTGAGATGCCCACTATCTTGTGTAAGAGAAAAAGGCTAAGCAATCACTGCCAAATTGGGTGGGAACGGGAGAGGAGCATCCAACCTAGGAAAGGTGCTCAGAAGGAATGACATTTTAGCCATTTTAGGGAAGACAAAGAGAAAGTGGCTTCTGAAGAAGCAGGAGTGGAAGACCAACTTGTGGAAGGGAGAAAAAGGAGGGCACATGAAAGGAAAATGGGGTGGGTACAGGCAGAGTGCAAAGGGCAATTCTGAGGAGATAAGGACACAAAGGGCCCTGAGACAACTGCAGAAGAGAGGACATCCAAGGATTCTAAGCACACAACACCATCAGATTTGTCTTTTCACCTCAAACTAACCCTTGATTTTCTCTCAGTCTGACACCTTGGGCAAGCACAAGAAATAACTAATGCAAAAGGGAGTTAAAACTGGCCCTCCAGAAACAACACTTCTTTATCCATTTCTAGGCAGCGCTGACCTGACACTGTGGGACCCAGGGTAAGAGAACACAGAGAAGCCTGCATACCATACTAAATATTTAAAAGCAATAAGAAGCCAGTAAGCCATTAACATAATATGTTCTATTCTCCATCCTTGACAAACATTCTTTTATAGCAATCTGGAGAGCCAGGTTTGAGTTTAGAATTTGAGATTGTCTGGAGCTCTGTGTCAGAGCTGGCCATGGCTCATGCCTTCTCTTCCCAGCCTGGCTCCATCCTTCACTTCTAGGAGCCTTGATGCACAGCTGTGGGCCCCAGACCCCATGTCTTACTTGTTCATGTCTTCCACAAACACTGTTTTCTTGCCATTCCTTAGGAGAGACATAGTTGGGGAAGAGTCCCATATTGACCCTAAAAGAAAACTTGGGGTCATTTGTAAGGAATTTAAGGGGTCTGGGTCCACAAAACATGTTCTAGATTCTAGAAGGCAGGGCCTGGGTTATCCCCTTGGTCTTATGGATTCCTCATCCCATGGGAAGGACAGCAACCGGAGGAGGACCAAAGAAGAATCATCGAAGCATGGAACCCTGGCAGAACCCCTCTTATGTTAGGGTGGAAAGGTCTTTAGGCTTCTTTTACCACTAAAAGAAAATAATTACGGTGTCCTTCAGGCATTGGCTCGTGATTCCTGCAGGGTTGGAGGCCAGATGGAGCACCCTGGTTGAGAATTCATGCCACTCATCAAATTCTTCTGCTTTATCTTTTACTTCAAACTGCTGGGATCAGCTCTGCTCCTCTTTTACATGCTGTTGTGACTGTGAAATCCCACTGTGGCTGCCTGTGCTTAGTGCTGTCTGGGCCGGATGGTGGGGAGTGATGTGGAGGAGGAGGGAGTCACCACACAGCCTTTGGAGGGTCCGTCTGGTCTCCTTCATGTTTCCCTTTAAAATTTGTTTACGTGCATTCTACGTTTGTCCTTTTCCTTCCTTGGGTCTGGCAGTTCTATTTTTGAAGGTCTGGGCAGAGACCAGGGCAAGGCAAGTACAGCCAAATCAAACAGAGCTTTATCTGCCTCCCTTGGCTGCTGACCACCGCTTATCTTCCTGCTCCAACCTCCTCTCTCTCCAGGAAGAATGGATCCTGTCTTCAGGCTCTGGGCATCTTACCAGAGAGAGAAGGGGAAGGGAGGGAAAAGAGAGGGGAGAGAGAGAGAGAGAGAGAGAGAGAGAGTGCGAGCGACAGAGGGAAAAAGAGATGTGTTTGGAGCCCGAGAAGGAGAACTCCACTGGAACATGGAAACTGATTTAGTTCAACTCCTAAAATTGAAATATTTTTCCTGGGTTCTCTCTTTGGGAACACTTATGTGTAGGATTAATTTATGACTAGATCTCAAACAAAAACAGTCTGTAAGCCCAACACCCAGTAAAGTTTCCATTTAACTTCTCCTCACATTTCCGCCCCACCTGGCAGGTTGGGTCCCTCTGGCTCCTGGTGTGTTTTCTGTGTGCTTTGCAGGCTGGCCCCTTTCTGGGACTCCGCCTCTGTGAGGTGTCTGGCTCTGTCCACAGCATAGGCCTCTGACAGATGTGCACAGTTTCCATGTACCTCAGCTCCAGAGCCTGTTCACAAACACTGACTCACTCCCTGTTCTTAACTTATAAACTAGTTATCATGCTGGGTAGATGTGAGCTTTGGTTTGGGAGCTGTGAGGTCCCAAAGGGCCAGCATTCCTGTGTAGAAAACCCTGCAGAGCAGAGAGACCCAGAGGGACCAGGAATGTAGCATTAGTTATTGCAGGCTGTTTCCACAACACCCCACACTTCAGTTCTCAGACTCTTTGACCTGGAATATTAGAAGAGGACCTTGGAAATCACCTCATTTTACAAAGAGAGAAACCAAGAGAGAAATGAATTACCCAAGATCGTACAGAAGACAAAGTTTTAATACTAGAACGCTGATGTTTTTATGGCAGACACTCAGTTGTATTGGGTAATGAATCTTCCCTGGTTGATCTTATGGAGTCACTTTCTCTCAGCCTCTGTCCTACGGTAAGAGAGGAGTTGGTAAAAGCAGAAACTCCACTCCCAGGAAACCCCATTCCCAGGAAGAGCAACCAGTTATCAAGGCCTGGAAAGAGAAGATTGATTGGCATTCTGTCAGACACAAGGGAGTGGAGGAAGAGCTGCAGGCATGAGAGGTTGCCTGGAAGTAGTCTAAGAGATGCTGTGGTGGAAAAGTCTCTAAGCACAGGTAGGGGCCGGTGTTTAGGTGGCTTCTCGGAATTGCTGAGAACTTCCAGTTGATTCCTAGGCCAGACCTCCAGAATGAGTTCTACCCAGTTCCTTATCTGACTATGTGCTTTCCTCCCAACTCCCCAGACTATGCTCTCTGGGAATCACAATTCATCATTCCTTATATCCAATATAGTCCTCCCTGAATAATCCCTGTGTCTTCTTGCTCTGATGGAGACCTGGTTCTCCCCTGAGGACACTGATCCCACTAGAACCTTCTCACATGGGGACACTTTTATACCCTCTGGGCTTGTCCCACTGAGCCTAGAGGAGATGCAAAATCTTCCTTTCTTTACCTTGACACTCATTCTCCCTAAAATTTCCAGGTTTTAGTTTTATTTCAGCAGAGGCTTTATGAGGTGTCCCTTGAGTCATTTATAGATCCCTTGGGTCTTTCCCTCTCATTCCTTGCAGTTTCAGCACCTGGATTATTGTCAATCTCAACATTGTTCCTGATTGACCACCTGGAGGATTCTCCTTATACCCTGACCTTGAATTCTTCTCCTCACTCATCTTGGCCTCCACTAAACTTCAGTCACATGCTCAGTGGGCATATCCCAAACCCTGTCATTACCAATGAAAGCACCCTCTCCATAATCTACTGAATCTAATTGAAAGCTGCACCTCTCCCCAACACCTTCTCTCCGTAGTACCTACTTTTTAACTGTTCGAGGATTGCAATTCATCCATTCTGCCATCTTTTCATGGGTTCTCCCCACTTCCCCTGTAAATTCAACTTTCTTCCAGCTCAGGTTTGTCACTAGAATCCCTCCTTTGCAATCACCCCACATTTCCTAACTCTCCTATGTTAATCACCTGGGAAACTCAACTCTGGTTAAATCCAAATCCCTGCCTACTTTGTGCATCAACTGAACCTGGCTGAGGATGCCCCACATGCTGAGTAGGCTCATCAGGTGGGCCTTGGTGCTTCCTAGCAAGCCCAGAGCATGCACTGTCCCCCTCCCATACCCCTCTTTCTTCATTCTTTCAATGTCTCCTTCACATGCTGACTCTTAGCTGATAGCTTGCTGTGCAAATAATCAAGAAATGAGAAACAATAAGAAGAGAAGGACACCTACGTTCACCATCACATCACTATCCCTCCTTCACTTATGCACCATCGCTCAGTCTTCCTTCCTGTTGCTGTGTAAGACTACATGACATTATTTCTGGACAGTCAACCCTTGTTTTATTGTGCCAAACTTCATCACACTTCACAGAAACTGTGGTTCTTACAAATTGAAAGTTTGTGGTAACCCGGTATCACACAAACCTATTGGCACCATTTTTCTAGTAGCATGTGCTCGCTTTGTATCATAATTCATAATATTTCAAAAAATTTCATTATTATTAGATCTGTTATGGTAATCTGTAATCAATGATCTTTAATGTTATTATGGTAATTGTTTTGGGGCATCAAGGAATTGCACCCATATAAGATAACAAACTCCATCCATGAATGGTGTGTGTTCTGACTGCTCCACCAGACCTCCCTCTTCTCTGATATACATAATTATTAAACTAGGAAAATTAATAACCCTATAATGTTCTCCAGTGTTCAAGTGAAAGGAAGAGTCACATGTCTCTCATTTTAAATCAAAAGCCAGAAATGATGAAGCCTAGTGAGAAATACAGGTTGAAAACCAAGATAGGCCCAAACTAGGCCTCTTGTGTCAGTTAGTCAAGCTGTAAATGTGAAGAAGAAGTTTTTGTTTTTGTTTTGAGAAAAAGGAAAAAAAAGTTGTATTGCTTTGCCAGCAAACACAGGGGACTCCTGCGCCAGAGGCTGTGATTCTGCCCATCACCGGGAACAGGGTTTTTTAAAAGCAGTGATTCAAAGGCTACATTCCAGGTGTTCTCTGTCCAGAGTTGTATTTCATTTGTTAATTTGGGAGGCAGTCATTTCTTAGATCTTCTGGTGACATCCCCAAGACTGAACTACTTCGTTCTAGTGGTGGGTATATGCTCAAGGACAGGTAACTCTGCCTAGAATGGGGAAGAAAGATAACTCTGTTTTCCCCAAGAAAATAGGGGAGGGGAAGATTAGGAAAGGGGAGAGATTAGGGAAGAGAAGGAAAAGTTCTTGAAGGAAATTAAAAGTGCCTCTCTAGTGAACGCATGAATGATAAGAAAGTGAAACACTCTTATACTGAATATAAAAGAAATTTTAGTGGTCTGGAAAGATCAAAGTATCCATAACATTTCCTTAAGCCAAAGCCTAATCAGAGCATGGCCCTAACTCTCTTCAATTCTATGAAGACTGAGAGAGGCAAAGAAATTGCAGAAGAAAAATTTGAAGCTAGCAGAGGTGGATTCAGGAGGTTTAAGGAAAAAAGCCAGCTCCATAAGAGAAAAGTGCCAGGCTGATGGAGAAGCTGCAGCAAGTTATTCTGAAGATCTAGTGAAGATAATTCATGGAGTTGGCTTCACTGAACAACATTTTTTTAATGTAAATGAAACAGTCTTAGATTAAAAGATGCCATCTAGAACTTTCACAGCTATCAAGAAGTAAATTCTGTCTTCAAATCTTCAAAGGACAATCTGACTCTTGTTGAGTGACTAGTGACTTTAAGTTGAAATCAATGCTCATTCAACTATCTTGAAACTTTTAGGGTTCCTAATAATTATATTAAATTTACCCTGCCTGTGTCTATAAATGAAAAACAGACTGAATGACAGCACATGAGTTTACAATGTGGTTTATTGAATATTTTAAGCCCACTATTGAGACCTGCTGCTCAGAAAAAAATATATTCCTTTCAAAATATTACTGCTCATTGGCAATTCACCTAAGTCATGCAAGAACTCTGATGGAAATGTGCAATGAGATTAATGTTTTCATGCCTTCTCACCTAACATTCATCCTGAAGTTCATGAATCAAGGAGTAATTTTGACTTTTAAGTCTTCTTTTTTAAGAAATACACTTTCATAAAGCTATAGCTGCCATAGATAGCAATTCCTCTGGTAGGTCTTGGAAAACTAAAATGAAAACCTTCTGTAAAGAATTCATTGTTCAGATGCCATTACGAATATTCCTGATTCATGGGAGGAGGTCAAAATAAAAACATTAACAAGAGTTTGGAAGAAGTGGATTCCAAATCTCATGGTTGGTTTTCACAGACTCAAGACTTCAGTGGAAGGAATAAGTGCAGATGTGTTGTGCAGAGCAACACAATTAGAATTAGAAGTGGAACCTGGAGATATGACTGGATCACTGCAAGCCCAGGATCAAACTTGAACAGATGAGGATTTGCATGTGATGGTTGAGTGAAACTTTGATATCTTGAGACAGAAACCTGGAGCAGACACTGTGCACATTGTTAAAATGACAACAAAGGATTTAGAATGTTATATAAACTTAGTTGATAAAGTAGTGGCAGGATTTGAGAAGATTGATTCCAAATTTTAAAAGACGTTCTACTGTGGGCACAATGCTATCAAACAGCATCGCATGCTACAGAGAAATGTTTTGTGAAAGGAAGAGTCAATTGACATGGCAAACTTCATTGTTATTTTAAGAAATAAACACAGCCACTCCAATCTTTAGCAACCACCAATGACATTGGTGATTAGTCAGCAGCCAATGACATTGAAGAAGGATCCTCCACCAACCAGAAGACGAGGACTCACTGATGGCTCAGATGATCATTGACATGTTTTAGAAATAAAGAATTTTAAAATTAAGATGTGTACATTGTCTTTTAGACATAGAGCTATTGCACAATTAATAGACTACAATATGGTGTAAACATAACTTTTAGGTGTACTTGAAAACCAAAAATGTACCATCTTGCTTTATTGCAACATGTGTTTTTATTGTGGTGATCCAGAACTGAACCCCCAATATCTTAGAGATATGCCCAGAAATTGTGTCACTCTGTTCTTCATACTCAATATCCCCTCCCTTCTGGGTCATTCCAATTGCACAGAAACATGCTGTAACAATTCCCATTTGATCAACTTTCCATTGACCCTATATCAGCCTCTACCTCCAACTTATTTCTTTGCTCTCCTTCCTCCCAACTCTTCAAATGAGCCTTTACTTCTCTCTCCCATACATGTGCTCTCATTATTTTTCCATTATCTTTTCCAACTTTTTAAAAATAGTAATATACATACTTTTCATAAAGTGCATGGATCTTGAGAAGACTGCCAGTTGCCTCTTCCAATTAATACCTGCTCAGTCCCTACACCAAAACTTCCTTTGGCCTCCAGATGAACACTTTAAGGGAAGTGGCAGCATCATAAAGAGTCAACAGATGTCCTTTGGAATACAGAAGAACACCACCCATCCACACATGAGAAATAGCACGACCCACAGATATTTTTACAAAGAGACCAGTGGCCCTGGCAGGATCCCAGCATGGTCAGAAGTGTGTATGGGTGGGCCCTCTGTGTTCTGAAGACACTGTGAAGGAAAGATGTCCAAATGGGAACATTGAGTATTTATGGGTGGTGAAACTCCTGGAGCCATTAGCTGATTTTTCAGCAGTGGGTAGGTTTTACTATTGCCTGTGCCAGCAAAAGAAGTTCACTGGGTTTTCCTTAATATTCAGTTTTTCTGAAATGTGCATTTGGAAGCCTTCCTTGGATTAATCATTGAAATTAAATAAGCAAACCCTATTATTTGGTGGATATGTTAGGTAATTTGGTGTTGAAATGAAAAAAAATTGCATATTTGTTGGTTCATAACTCATTGGCTCTACATCTAACAGATTCTCTCAAACATTTCACACACTTAGCTTTGTAAAAAGTTAATTCTTGGGGCTGGGGTTGTGGCTCAGTGGCAGAGCACTTGCCTTGCACATGTTGAGGCACTGGGTTCGATCCTCAGCACCACATTAAAAAAACAATAAATAAACAAAACCAATATTAAAAAAAGTAAATTCCTAGCATATTGAGATATCATTACAAATATTTTATTTATTCGTCTATTATTTATGTCTCCCAATTTTGGTATCGTTCTTATTTTTACTTCATTCTTCTTTTTATTTTTTTATTATTATTTTTTTATATTTTTTTAGTTATAAATGGACACAATGTCTTTATTTTATTGCTTTGTATGTGGTGCTGAGGATCGAACCCAGGGCCTCACGCATGCGAGGCAAGCGCTCTACCACTGAGCCACAACCCCAGCCCTCATTCTTCTTTTTAAAATAAGGTTCTTTGTTACCAGTTATATAGACACTATACTACTGTTTTCACAATTAGCTAGACCTACCCATATTTTTCTATCTTCACTATATACCATTCCTTACATTCCATTTCTTTATGTATTTTGGGTTCACTTTCCTATAATTTGAAAGATATTCACTAGTTACTCTCTTACCAATTTATCTTCTCAGAGAAAAATTTTATGAGTTCTTGTTTATCTAAAAATATTTTGACTTTGCTCAAAAACATTCTTTTGTCAGGTATTTAATTCTAGTTGCAAAATAATTTTTCCATGAAAACTTAAGTACTGGCTATATTACAGACCCAGCTTGGAGATAGGAAGTCTGGTGCCAGTAAACTTATAGTGTCCTGGTGGTGAACCTCTTGTTATGATTTTGCTTTTCTCTGGGAAACATCTCAGGGATTTTCCTTTTAATGTAGTCCAGAATGTAACAAGTACATGTCTTGGTGCCTGTTGACTTTCCCCATTCCTTGCTTAACAACATGATGAAATATCCTTAACAGGCAAAATTTATTCTTTCCTTATTTGATCATATCATTGAGTATATATCATTCAATATATCTGATAAATTCAATGTTTCGGAGCTTCTAAGGGTGAGAATATGCTTTGGATAGAGCAAAAAGCTGGGTCACAGCCTATGCTTCCAACAGTTCACTGGAAAAGATCTAGATTAGATGGATGATGTGTGAAAAAAAAGTCACACATATGTTGGTTGTGATGGTTTTCTGGCAGGGGAGGAAGACGTCATTTGAGAGTTAGCATTGGTTGAGAGACATACAGAATGTGGTCCTTTTATGATGGAGCCCACAGTTCTGGCCTAAGTACAATGAAAACTTGAAGCTCATGAAAGTCTTGACAGGCTTTTCTAATGAATGTTGTTCAGGAAGTGATGCTAGGCAACTTAAACCAGAATTCCTAACTTGGTGGACTAGGGGGCCATATTCCACAAAACCATTCACTCTGTGTCCTCTCCTCTTCTTCCAGTGCCCCCTGACTTGTACGTATGTGTTGAATGGAGAGTCTGAGGGACCTGAACATTTTCCAAAAATTCCAACTCAGCACCTTAACTATCCTTGGCTGTGGTCCTTGTGTTGATAGATGTTTAAGTCAGGAATCTCTGGAAATCCTATAGAAGCAGTCTTCTGTTACCAACTTGTCAATACTCTTTCACCAGTGAGGGCCTTAATCTATATCTCTTTAACATAAATAGTAAAAGAAATGAAATGGTCAGGGGTCCTTGTTCTGGGATCTCACATACTCAGGGTTCATTCCTCAGAGAAGATGAGGAGTTAGGTCCTTGTACTCTGAGGAATTAGGTCCTTGGGACACTAGAGAAGATAGAAGGAATATAATACCCCAGAAAAGGGAAAATGAAAGATTTTATCAGGATAGAGGATGAAACCTGTTTCAGTCAGCTTTTCTGATGCAGTGACCAAAAGACCTGACAAGGACAATTTCAGAGGAAGGAAAGCTTATTTGTTACTCATGGTTTCAGAGGTTCAGTCCTTAGATGGCTAATTCCATTGCTTTGGGCCAAAGGTGAGGTAGACCATTCATAGCAGAAGGATATGGCAGAGGAAAGCAGCTGGGAACATGGTACTAGGAAGCAGAGAGAGACTTCTCCTCTCACCAAGGACAAAATATATATCTCAAAGGCACATCCCAATGACCCACCTTCTCCAGCTATGCCTTACCTGCCTATAGTTACCACCCACTTAATCCCTGTGGAAGGACTAATGGACTGCTTAGGCTAAGACTCTCATAATCTAATCCTTTCACTTCTAAATTTTCTTGCATTGTCTCATACATGAGCTTTTGGGGGACACCTAATATCTGAACCCATAGGCTGGAAGGTTGGATTCTGGATGCTTCCTTTTGGAAACTGAAATTGGTAAGCAGTTGTGTGTTTGTCTGTCTGTGTAGGGGAGAATGGAGATTGTGAGGGATTGATGAACCTCTGAGGCTTCCATGGATTTGTTTGATCTTCAGCTGAGATGTCAGGGAGGCATCTTTTGGTCCTAGACCCTGCATGACCAGTGTCCCTTCCTTTAGTCTTCTTTGCATGATTTTATCCCTGTAGGAGTGTTGAAGGGTGTTGAAGGGGGCATATAGGAGGACTTGAGGATAAGAAAGATGCAACATTCCAGATTGGTATAAAATTTACAGGATGTACTCTACCTAATAGCATGGAAATCCTTCACTCAATTTAATATGATTATTTGCAAAATGGATTAAAAAACTGAGAACAAATTCTACAATAAACCACTGTTTCCATCAGCTTTTTCACTGCTGCAGCCAAAAGACCTGAAAAAAACAATTTTAGCAGAGGAAAAGTTCATTTTGGGCCTCATGGTTTCAAAGGTCTCAGTCCATTGAGGGCTGAATCCATTGCTGTGGGCCCAAGGTGAGGCAGAACATCATGGTGGAAAAGTGTGGTAGAAGAAAGCAGCTTAGGATGTGGCAACATGGAAGCAGAGAGAGACAGTTCCACTCTCCAGGTACAAAATATGTTCCTCAAAGGCACACCCTAATACTCACCTCCTTCAGCCACACCCTTCCTGCCTACAATACTACCTAGTTAATCCCTACAAAAGGATTAATACAGTGAATAGTTTAAGGCTCTTCTAATCCAATCATTTCACCTCTAAACTTTCTTGCAGGGTCTCATACATGAGCTTTTGGGGGACACCTAATATCTAAACCATAACAACCACAAAATCATGCCTTGCTCCTATATCTCCTCTTGTACATATTGTATTTTCACTGCTCTAGTAATGCTTTTTTCCTTAGAATTTAGTATTGGAAAATAGTGGGAAATGTCATTTTTCCTTAAGAACTTATAAGCTTCCTACAAGAACCATGCAGGTGCACCACCCAAGTCTTCCTCTGAGGAAAAACAAACAAACAAAAAACTTGCTAATCGATACAAAGAGTTAGAGAAAAGTCATTCCCCAATTGAAGTATTTAGCTGAGGCCATGCTCTTCCTAGGCAACCCCCACCAAAAACAGCAAGGCAGAAGTCCCAGGGCCTAGTTCTTTCTGCCCATCTCGGGGACCTACTAAGGGCAGTTTTTCATTGAAGCACCCCCTAGGGCTGGCCAAGACTTTCTTAGGGTTGCATCAGAGTCTGAGGTCTTTCCTATCCAAACCTCCTTCCTTCTCCTGCTCCCCACATCACAGTCTGAAGGCTTCCGTGGTCTGCTCCTGTTCCCTGGCCCTGTGCCCTTCACAGGCATTGTCTCTGATGCCTTTCTAATTCAATCTTGGAATTTGTTTCCCAGAAGAACTCAACTGATAAACCAAGAAAATAATGACTCCCCTGATTGCCTGGGTTCTTATTTATACTTGTAATTATAGAGTCTCAAGCCATCATCTATCTCCCCAAGTGTGCTTTGAAGAACAACTGTGTTATAAATGCTCTAAGGCACAAGATAAAATTGGGAAGCTTTGCCTACTATCCTTTCTTTCCCATGACAATTTATAAAAACTTCAATGTAAAACAGCTCTGAGGAATCTTGGAACAAAGGATATTTATCTTTGTTAACTCTTTTTTTTTTATTTTACCGATTTATTTGAACATGGATCTCCTTTTATGTGATCTACCTATTATCTTATCATACAGTGTTAGTGTGTCTTAAAACACTGCATGCAGAATGCTAATCTAGGTGGTAGGCATTTATTTGACATTCATCCTTATTATTCGCTTTTTATTGAGGTAGAATATATTTAATTGAAATGTATATAAATATGCAATATGTGCTAATACTAAGCGTATAGTTTAATAAATGCTTTCATATGTTCACTGCATTTTAACTACCATTCAGATCAACATTTGGAACGTTTCTATCACCAGAGAAGACACGCTTCTTTTTTTTTTTTTTTTCCAGTAAATATCCACCCTCTTGTATTTAAATCATTTTAAATGAATTTACTGGTCTTTTCATATTGGGTTTTAGTTGTTCTTCTTACAGTTTGAATATGTGTTTTATCAGGTCCATGTACTGTGAATATCTTCTCCCAGTCTGTAGTTTATGTCTCTATGATTTTTGTTTGTTTGTTTGTTTGGTACCAAGGATTGAACTCAGGGGCACTCAACCACTGAGCCACATCCTCAGCCCTATTTTGTATTTTATTTAGAGACAAGATCTCACTGAGTTGTTTAGGGCCTAAGCTGCTGAGGCTGGCTTTGGGCTCTTCATGCTATTAATGGTATCTTTTGATGAGCAAAAGTTCTTGATTTTATTAAAATCCAATTTATTAGAAATTCCTTTGTGAATCATCTTTTTGTATCTATTTTATGAAATATATGCCAGTGTTAACCATTGTTCTCACTTCTTTCAGTTTACCTCTTTTTGAACTTCTTACAAGTAGATTAATCCAGTAAGTATTCTTTTTTCATCTGGATACTGCACAACAAAATTTCTTTAATATTCATCTATGTTACATGTACCTACATTTTGTTTTTCTTTTTATTGCTGAATAGTATTCCATTATATGGAATACTATATTCCATGGAATACTTCCATGCTTTGTTTATCCATTCATTTGTTGATAGACATTTGGATTGTTCCAGTGTTTAGGTATTATGAATAAGGCTGTTATGATATTCTTATAACACACGCACATATTTGATGGTCATACGCACATATTTGGTGGTCATATGCACACATTTCTCTTGGTTACATACCTATGGGTCGCATTGCTGAGTCATAGTGCATATATATGCTTAGTTTTATTTGATACTGATAGATTTTCCAGAGAGGTTTATCTACTAATTTGCACACCCATTAGTGATGGATAAGTGTTCCAGCTGCTCCACATTCCTTGCAAACTCTCGGTATTGTCCATCATTTTTATTTTAGCCATCCTGGTTGGAATGTGGTGGTACTATTTTGTGGTTCTAGATTTTATTTCCCTGATGTAATAACACTGAGCATCTTTTTGTATTGCATTGACTCTTTCAATAACCTCTTTCGGAAAGTGTCTATGCAAGTGCTTTGGCCATTTTTAATGGGTTTGTCTTTTTATGATTGATTTTTAGAAGCCTTTTATACACTTTGGCTACAAGTGCAGTTTTAGTTTTTCTTCTTTTTAATGCTCTTGGTGGTAATTTTGATGAAAAGTCCTTAACTTCACTGTAGTCCAATTTATCAAATCTTATTTTGTGGTTAGCCTTTTTGTGTCTAACTTAAGAAATCATTGCCTACTCCAAGATTATGAAGATTTTTATTCATTTTTTTTCCAGAAATTTTAGCCTTTTTTTTCTGTGACATTAGAACCATGATTAATCTTAAATTAAGTTTTGGATACAGTGAAGTAGAAACCAACATTTATATTTTTTCTTGTTGATCTATGATTGCTCTGGCCACTTATTGAAAAGAATCACCTTTATGCCATTGAATTAGAATCATAATCCAAATGACCATGAATATTTTTGGACTCTGTGTTCTTTTCCATTGGTCTTTATATCTGTCTTTACTTCAATACCACACTCTGTTAATTACTGTAGGTTTGAAATAGATTAATAAACTTTGAAATTT